>ML677344.1:13962199-14008497 GCA_007922305.1 Dermatemys mawii | reverse complement strand
TAGATAGATAGATAGATAGATAGATAGATAGATAGATAGATAGATAGTGATGGGGCAAGGCCAGATGGCTATAGGAGGGTGCTAGGGAACAGATATGTTAGTTCCAGGATAAACAAATCCCTGGTACCTTTGGAATCAAATGGCAGTTGTTCAGGTTGATCGAGACACCTGGGGCCAATTAAGAAGCTTCTAGAAAGCAGCAGAAATAGCTAGCCTGATTGGGACACCTGAAGCCAATCGGGGCTGGCTGAAACCAGTTAAAAACCCTCCCAGTTAGTCAGGTGGGTGTGGATGTCAGGAGCTGTGGAAGGTAGTTGTACTGTTGGTGAGACTGAGTGGTAGACAACATATCACATGCAAGGAAGAAGGCCCTGAGGTAAGGGTGAAGTGGAGTTTGAAGAAGCGGAGACTGCTGTGGGGAAGTAGCCCAGGGAATTATATTGCGTTAGCCATTTAGGTGATACTATTAGGGTCCCTGGGCTGGAGTCCGGAGTAGAGGGCAGGCCCGGGCTTCCCCCTTTCTGCCTCCCCTAATTAGTCACTGAGATTGGGAGACAACGGAGACTGTGCCAGGAAGGATAGCTTCTCCTCACTGGCTTATGATGAAAATGGCTCAATAGGCTGTGACCTTGTCTCTAGAGAGAGAAGGGCTATGTGGAGGATCACAGTGAGCCCCTCAGGCTAGTGAAAATCCGCCAGGAAACACAGAATCCACAAAGATAAGGACAGAGCTCTCTCTCTCTCTCTCTCTCTCTCTATACACACACACACACACACACACATATATATGCATACAGAGAACATGAAAAGGTGGAAGTTGCCACACCAACTGTAAGAGGCTAACTAAGTAAGATGAGCTATTAACAGCAGGAGAAAAAAATCTTTTGTAGTGATAATCACGATGGCCCATATGAGATAGTTGACAAGAAGGTGCGAGGATAACATTTTAATGATTTTAATGGAATTTTACAGAGAGTATGGATTATGCAGAAATTTTATATAGCGATTACCACATGGTAAAATATGTGTATTCAGGCATATCATATAATATAAATCAACTACAAATACAATTGAAAGGCAAGGGAATTTGAGGGACTAGACTCTAATCCACAAAATCAAACACAAAGTTCTTTACATGTCTTTACAATTAAATTGCAGTTGATATGGTATATAGGATGACACACTATCTTAGAGCTGAGGTCTAAGAGAATCTGAGATCCATGTAGTGAATTATGTTTTGATGTTTATTCTGAAATTATTTGTTTTTAAAAAGGAATTGTCAAACTTTTGGCATTAAGATCATTTTAGTTTTCTGAAAATAAAACAATTTCAAGGTTTAAAAAGACATTTAAATTATTAAAATTAATTTACAATATGCACTTCCAATACCATATATAATTTTCTTCTTGGAAGAAACAATTACTTACCAAATTTGCCATGTAGATTGTAAGCAGACCTCTCCTATAAACAGAAATGATCAGATTAGTGAATAAGACACACATCAATAT
This sequence comes from Dermatemys mawii, assembly GCA_007922305.1. Lineage (NCBI taxonomy): Eukaryota > Metazoa > Chordata > Testudines > Dermatemydidae > Dermatemys > Dermatemys mawii. Next base: position 14,006,989 of record ML677344.1, on the reverse strand, counting down.
TAATCACCCCTCATGCTGAAACAAATTACAGTTTAATATCACAACGTAACAAAAACAGAAAGCTTTCCTAGCGTCTCTAGAAGATAGTTTTGGTTTATTTATGTAGGTTTCAAGCATTATCCATGGCAGAAAAAATACAAGAATCTCCATAGAAACTATGCCAGTTAACACTGTGCTCAAAAACATTGCTCCAAAGCAGTTCAGTGACAATTGTGTTCTAATTCTTATTGATTACTGAATGATAGAATAAAGTTTTAACAAAATCTACAACTGCTTTATTGGCCTAATTCAGTGGTTCACCAACCTTTTCTGGTTGAGGACTACACACATTCCAGAAATGTCTCCTCAGACCAGGCCCTGGTATGGTTGCTACCATTTTCTGTCCCGCCATTTTCTGCCTGTTTTTGCTGTGTTGTCCTCTTCCACCTGATTTTTTAAGAGTGTTTGCGCTCTTGCTTTGTAGATCACTGTTCTCCATCCCATTTGAGATAAAGACATATGCTGGCAGGTCCATAAGCTTGAACAAATATACTCATGCACTGTAGTTGAGTGCCAGCCACTAGAGCAGAGAACAGAAGCTTGGGTCTGCTGGCTGTCTGCAGCCTTGTACATGTGAGCTAATCCTATGACACTTTGCATTAGCGATCACTGTAGGAGCAAGAAAAAACTTCCCTTTCAAGGAACCACCCATTAGCTTACCAGTCACAAAAGCACATTTGCACTGTGAAAGGGCAGATATAGGGTTATGCAATTTTCACTAACCCCACTGTTCATATGTTCCTGTGTCTACTCCCGCAACGAAATTAGTCTGGAACCTATAACTTGGCAAATGCTAGTTTTTATCAGTGTTGCCAACTCTTGTGATTTTATCACAAGTCTTGCAATATTTTCCATTTTCTGTTTCAGCTCCTGCTGTTGGAATCTAAAGATTGCATTAGAATCGCGGTCTATGAAAGAAAAAGAAATCAGTGTATGTGCACAGAAGAGCCTTCTTAGATTCTAGCAGCTAAATTTGCCAAATATTTGTACTAAGCTTTCTCCAGCTCACGGTTGCACTTCCCAGCCAATGGGAGCTGCAAAGCTGGCGCCTGGGACAGGAGAATCGTGTAGAGCCCCCTGGCTGTCACTACACATAGTAGCCCCAGGAACCTGCCTTAGCCTCGCTGCGCCGCCGACTAGAGTTTTAATGGCTCAGTGATCAATGTTGACCAGAGCCACCAGGTCCCTTTTTGACTGGGCACTCTAGTCAAAAACCGGACACCTGGCAACCCTAGCCTCAACAAGGATAGGGCTAAGCGCCTTGCACCAAACACAGTGAGGCAGCTAGAAAGGGTGGGTGGATGATGTGTTTTGACATTTATGTTAATAAACCAGACTCCAAAAATGGGAGTGGCTATTGAGAAAACACAGTGTAAACTCTGATTAACTGGGTATGTGGATTCTCTACTCAGACCCTCTACCACCAGCACTCCCAGCTATCTTCGTGACACCACTGATTTCTTGAGAAAACTACAATGCATTGGTGATCTCCCAGAAAACATCATCCTAGCCACCATGGATGTAGAGGCGCTCTACACAAACATCACACACATAGATGGAATACATGCTGTCAGGAACAGTATCCTGATGATGCCACAGCACAACTGGTTGCTGAGCTCTGTGACTTTATCCTCATGCACAATGATTTCAAATTTGGTGACGATACATACCTCCAGAGAAGTGGCACCCCTACGGGCACCCGCATGGCCCCACAATATGCCAACATATTTATGGCTGACCTGGAACAATGCTTCCTCAGTTCTCGTCCACTCACACCCCTTCTCTATCTACACTACACTAATGGACTCATGGGAAAGAAACTGGAAGAATTCCACCACGATTTCAACCTGACCATCAACCTCAGCCTGGACCAGTCTACACGGGAGGTCCACTTCCTGGACACCATGGTGCAAATAAGTGACAGTTACATATACACCACCCTATACCGAAAACCTATCGACCGCTATGCCTACCTTCATGCCTCCAGCTTCCATCCCGGACACACCACATGATCCATTGTCTACAGCGAAGCACTGAGGTACAATCGCATTGGCTCCAACCACACAGACAGAGACACACACCTACAAGATCTTCACCAAGCATTCTTAAAACTACGATATCCGCACGAGAAAGTAAGGAAACAGATCAACAGAGCCAGACATGTACCCAGAAGCCTGCTGCTGCAAGACAAGCCCAAGAAAGAAACCAGCAGAACACCACTCGTCATCAACTACAGTCCTCAGCTAAAATCTCTTCAATGCATCATCGGTGATCTACAACCCATTCTGGACAATGATCACTAACTTTCACAGGCCTTGGGAGGCAGGCCAGTCCTCGCCCACAAATGACCCACCAATCTGAAACAGATTCTCACCAGCTACTATACACCGTTCCATAGTAACTCTAACTCAGGAACCAATCCATGCAACAAACCTCGATGCCAACTCCGCCCACAAACCTACATCAGCGACACCATCACAGGACTTAACCCAGGGGTGGGCAAACCACAGCCCCCGGGTCACATGTGGCCCGCCAGCCATTTTAATCCAGCCCGCGAGATGGGGCTGGGGCCTGGGGCCACTGGCCCCGCACTCTCGACCCAGGCACCGGGCTGAGTGCAGCGTGCCGCACCGCGGGTCCCCGTGCTCCTTCTGAGGGCGGGCCAAGCGCAGGGAGACGCGGGGGGCTCGCCCTCCCTGGCCGGGCCCAGACCGGCATACCCCAGCGCTCCCTGGCCGGAGGCTGGGTAGAGCGCTGGGAGCCACTGGGCCCCATGCTCCCCGGCTGGGGGCAGTGCGGGGAGCCGCGGGCCCCGCGGAGCCCGGTAAAGGAGAGCCCAGCTGAGTAAGGTGCGGGGGGGCTTAGAGGGTGAGGTCTCCAGTTGGTGGTGGTTGGGGTGGGGGGATCTCGGGAGGGGGCAGTCAGGGAACAAAGCAGGGGGGCTTAGATAGGCGATAGGGTTCGGGGGGGCAGTTAGAGTGGAGAGTGTCTGGAGGAGGTCAATGAGGGGACAAGGAGCGGGGAGGGTTGAATGGGTCAGGGGTTCTGAGGGGGGGAGTCAGGTGGGAATTGGGTGGGGGTCAGATAGGGGGCAGGGCCAGGCTGTTTGGGGAGGCACCGCCTTCCCTACCCGGCCCTCCACACCACTTTTAACACCAATGTGGCCCTCGGGCCAAAAAATTGCCCAACCCTGACCTTACCAGATCAGCTACACCATCACTGGTTCATTCACTTGCACGTCTACCAATGTAATATATGCCATCATGTGCCAGCAATGCCCCTCTGCTATATACATCAGCCAAACTGGACAAACCCTACGTAAAAGGATAAATGGACACAAATCAGATATTAGGAATGGCAATATACAAAAACATGTAGAGAACACTTCAACCTCCCTGGACACACAATAGCAGATTTAAAGGCAGCCATCCTATAGCAAAAAAACATCAAGACCAAACTTCAAAGAGAAACTGCTGAACTTCAGTTCATCTGCAAATTTGACACTATCAGCTCAGGATTAAACAAAGACTGTGAATGGCTTGCCAACTACAAAAGCAGTTTCTTCTCTTTGTTTATTCACACCTCCAGATCAGCTGCTGGAAGTGGGCCTCATCCTCCCTGATTGAATTTAACTTGTTATCTCTAGCCTGATTCTTGCCTGCATATTTATACCTGCCTCTGGAGAGTTCCACGACATTCATGTAACAAAGTGGATCTTCCCTCACGAAAGCTTGTGCTCCGAAACATCTGTTAGTCTATAAGGTTCTACAAGACTCTTTGTCCCTTGGGATACAAATGAGTACTGAGGCTGTGGCAAAGCCAGAGCCACACTGGGTAAACTTGGTTACAAGCCTCCTTATGTATATTCATAAGGATACAGTCCTTCATTAAATTGATTACATAACATTTTTTCTGTCCACAAGATGCTTGCCTCGTTCTGTACATAGATTGGATAATGCTCTGGAAATAAACCATTAATGAGTGTGGTTGCTGTCTGTACAGTCATCAACTACAGAGCATTCAGGTCATATAAGTACCAGAAAAAAATGAAAGAAACCCATGACTAAATCCCTAGGAACACTCAAAAGTGATTTTGATAACATGTGGAATCCCTCCCATTAATGGGTAATAGCCAAGAACCCATTGATGCACTCAAGCACGTCACTGGCTAAAGGAAAAGAAATGGACCCCTTACTCCTGAAAATATTGAAGCACCTTCTTTCCAGAGCCTGAAGATACCTTGGGGAAAGCTTCTGTCTATTTTGCTTTTGCTGGAGAGAATGGATTTATCTTTCATAGCATCAAAGACCATGTTACAAACCCCAACTTCTCACACTATTACTTTGGGGAACATCTCTGCCACAGAAGATATGCTTCTCTCCCCTTTGGACAATTTAAATGACAAGTTTTGTTACAGCTCCAGAAATTGCTTCAGAGTTGTCTCATTCCACTGAGATGTTGAAGGTTCCTCTGTGGCAGTACTGAAAATGCTGAAGGCATTCATTGGAAAACAGTACTCTAAGAGGCACAGTTGAGGTGTTCCCGTCTCCTGCTTTTAGCCCTCACCCTGTTGAAACATACTTGCCAGCCAGACACTGTTACAGAGATTGCCCTAAATGTTACCCTAAGGCACAGATCAAATGGAAAAGACAGAAGAAGCAACACCAGACAGCAGAAAAATCCTGGCTGGCAATTGGTCATTATCCTGCCTGTCAGAGCAAATGAAGAGGAACCAGAAGTTGCACAACTGCAAACTGAGACACACAATATTTTGTGAGAGAAAAAACTATACAAACTTGTATTCTGCTGTTCCCTCTGCTAGGCCCCAAATGACAAAATAAATCCTTTTAGAACATTATCCTGGTGTGGTTTTGTATTTAAGACAAACATAAAAGATTTATTACCACTTTATTTCCTGTGAATCCTGCTGATTTTAGAAGGTCCTCTTTCTTCACTCAATAATATAAAAATAAAACAGGCTCAGAGAAACATGGTTAACTTCATGGTATGCAGCACCTGAGTAAACAAGGTTTTCTATCTCGTAGAACAGGTTTTTAATACCCTTTAAACAATTCTGTATCTGAAACCATTTATATCCACATTTGTGACATTATCTTTGCAAAATGACAGTTGCCTATCCAACATCAACAACAACTAGAACTCCAATACTCAAAACAAATGACTGGAATCAATCTTGAAGTTAAGGCACTAGACTGGGAGTGAGAAGAAACTCTTCCACTGACTGGATGGAAAAAAAAAATGGGCAAGTCGCTTAGCCTCTCTCTGTCTTCATAGGGTCATATATTCCAAGACCAGAGAGCACTGTTGTGACCATCTAGTCTGACGTCTGTGTAACACATGTCACAGAATTCCCCAATGGAATTCCTAGGGAATTTTTTTTAGGAATCCAATCCTGATTTAAAAATTGTCAGTCCTGGAGAATACACCACAATCTTTGGTAAACTGTTCAAATAATTCATTAATTACTGTCACCATTAAAAATGTATGCCTTATTTCCAGTCTGAATTTGTGTAACTTCAAATTCCAGCCATTGATTCTGTTATACTTTTTCCGCTAGACTGAATAACCCATTATTGAATATTTGCTCCCCATGTAGGTAACTCAGACTGTAATCAAGTCACCCCCTTAATGTTGTCTTTAATAAACTAAGCAGATTGAGCTCCTCAAGTCTATCACTATAAAGCATGTTTTCTAACGCTTTAATCATTCTTGTGGCTCTTCTCTGAACCCTCTCTAATGTATCAACATCTTTCTTGAATTGTGAGCATCACAACTGGACACAATATTCCAGCAGTTGTTGTATCAGTGCCAAACACAAAGGTAATATAACCTCTCTACCCCTACTTGAGATTCTCCTGTTCATGCATTAGCTCTTTTTGACCATAGCATCACAAGAGAAGCTCATGTTCTACCGATTATCAACCACCACTCCCAAATCTTTTTCAAAGTCACTGTTTCCTAGGATACAGTCTTTCCTAGGATACAGTCTTCTTTGTTCCTAGCAATATAATTTTACATTAATCATATTAAAACAGTTTGCTTGTATCCAGTTTATCTAGTGATTGAGATTGCCCTGAATCAGTGACCTGTCCTCTTCAATATTTACCACTCCTGCAACTTTTCCATCATCTGCAATTATCAGTAAAACTTTTACATTTTCTTCCAGGTGATTGATAAAAATGTGAACAGTGCAGGGTAAAGGAACAAGGGTTATGTCATGGAAGGGGTCTTACAGAGACCACCTAACCAGGAAGAAGATGACCAAGACGACCAAAGACAGGGTAGGCCCATTACTCAATGAGGTGCAGGTGAGAACAGAAAATGTTGAAATGGCAGAAATACTAAATGACTTTTTTGTTTCAATTTTCTCCAAAAAGGATAATAGTGATTGGGTGTCTAACACAGTGAATGCCAGTGAAAACAAGATAGGATCAGAAGCTAAAATAGGAAAATTTTAAAGAGGAAAAGAACAAATTTAAAATTACCTAAACAAGTCAGATGTCTTGAAGTCACCAGAGCCTGATGAAATACATCCTAGAATACTCAGGGAGCTCACTGAGGAGATATCTGAGCCATTGGTGATTATCTTCGAAAAGTCATGGAAGAAAGGAGAGATTCCAGAGGACTGGAAAGGGACAAATATAGTCCCATCTATAAAAAGGGAAACAAGGAAAACCTGGGGAATTACAGACCAGTCAGCTTAACTTCAGCAGCTGGAAAGATAATACCACAAATAATTAAGTAATCAATTTGCAAACACCTAGAGCAGGGGTGGGCAGACTTTTTGGCCCACAGGCCACATCTGGGTATCGAAAATTGTATGGTGGGCCATGAATGCTCACAAATATGGGGTTGGGGCGCAAGAGGGGGCTGAGGGCTCTAGCTGCAGGTGCAGACTCTGGGGTGGGGCTGGGAATGAAGGGTTTGGGTGTAGAAGGTTTGTTGCAGAGGGGTTTGGAGAGCAGGAGGGGGATCAGAGGCAGAGGGTTGGGACGTTGGGTAGGGATGGCTCAGGGATGCAGGTCCAGGTGGCACTTACCTCAAGCAGCTCCCGCAATCAGTGGCATTTCCCCCTCTCTGGCTCCTACACAAAGGCGTGGCCAGATGGCTCGGCTGCACGCTGCCCCATCTGCAGGTGCCGCCTCTGCAGCTCCCATTGGACACAGTTCCCAGCCAATGGGAGCTGCAGGGGTGGCGCTTGGGGAGGGGATAGCGTGCATAGTCCCCTGGCTACCCCTACACATAAGAGCCAGAGAGGGGGACATGCCGCTGCTTCTAGGAGCCATGTGGAGCAATCCCCGACTCTGCTCCCCAGCTGGTGCGGGGCAAACACCAGACCCTGCTCCACAGCGGGAGCTCAAGAGCCAGATTAAAACAGTTGGTGGACCGCATCTGGCTCGCAGGCCATAATTTGCCCATCCCTGACCTAGAGGACAGTAAGGTGAAAAGTAACAGTCAGCATAGATTTGTTAAGAACAGATCATGTCAAATAAATCTAATAGCTTTCTTTGATAGGGTAACACGCCTTGCAGATGGGAGGAAAATGGTAAATGTGGTATATCTTGAGTTTAGTAAGGATTTTGATACTGTCTCGCATGACCTTCTCATAAACAAACTAGGGCAATACAATGGAACTACTAAAGGTGGGTGCATAACTGGTTGGAAAACCATTCCCAGAGAGTTATCAGTGGTTCATGGCCAACCTGGAAGAGCACATGAACTGGGGTTGTGCAGGAATTGGTTCTAGATCCAGTTCTTCACCAGTGACGTAGATAATGGCAGAGAGACTACACTTAAAAAGTTTGTGGCTGATACCACACTGGGAGGGACTGCACGTGCTTTGGACAATACGATTAAAATTCAAAATAATCTGGAAAAACTTGAGAAATGGTCTGAAGTATATAGGATGAAATACAATAAGGATAAATACAAAGTACTCCACTTAGGAAGGAACAATCAGTTGCACACACAGAAAATGGGAAATGACTACCTAGGATGGAGTACTGCAGAAAGGGATCTGGGAGTGATAGTGGATCACAAGCTAAAAATGAGTCAATAGTGTAACACTGTTGCAAAAAAAAAAAACCCCAAACAACATTCTGGGATGTATTAGGAGGAGGGTTGTAAGCAAGACACAAGAAGTAATTATTTCGCTCTACTCCACACTGATTAGAGCTCAACTGGAGTAAGTGTGCCCAGTTCTGGGTGCTAACTTCAGGAAAGATGTGGAAAAATTGGAGAAAGTCCAGAGAAGAGCAGAAAAATTATTAAAGTCTAGAAAACATGACTTATGAGGGAAAATTGAAAAGATTCGGTTTGCTTAGTCTGGAGAAGAGAAGACTGAGAGGGGACATGATAACAGTTTTCAAGTACATAAAAGGTTATTAGAAGGAGGAAGAAGAAAAATCGTTCTCCTCAGCCTCTGTGGATAGAAAGGGGCTTACATTACAGAAATGATGGTTTAGGTTCACCAATAGGAAAAATCTCCTGGCAGGGTGGTAAAGCACTGAAATAAATTATAAAGGGCGGTTGTGGAATTCTCCATTATTGGAGCTTTTTAAGAGTATGTTAGACAAACACTTGTCAGGGATGGTCTAGATAATACTTAGTCCTGCCATGAGTGCAGGGGACTGCACTAAATGACTTCTCGAGGTCTCCTGCCATGTTATAATTCCCTTATGAATTTTCTACAATTTCTGTCTTCTGATTTATATTCATTACTATAAACTTTCCCATTCTTCCATTTATGTAAGTATTTTATAGTTGCCTTCACTTCCCCTCTAAATCTGGTCTGTTTTTTTAACCAGCACAAGCTTCATCCTCAATTGTGGCTTCTGTGGCATCTAATACAGTATTCTTAAATTATTCCCAATTTGCACTCACTTTTTTCTGATTAAATTCTTCCTCTCAACTGATTTGGCTCATAATTGTTTTCTGCTTTGTGAAATTGGCCCTTTTAAAAGCACTGTGCATATACATATCACACAAACACAGACATATATGTATATATTATTGGTTTAGACTTTATTTTCCTTGCATACTTTCAGTTTAATAAAGTCATGATCACTTGTATCTAAACTACCATTAATTTTTTATTTCTGTGATCAGTTCTACAGATCTGTTTAGACAACGTCTAAAAGAATTCTCCATTGTTGGATGCAACACTTTTAGAGTTAAGAAACTGTCATCTATAAAGTTTAGAAATTCCAAGGGTGTTTTAGTACTGCTAAACAATAATAGAATACCATTTATCTAAATATTTTTGAATGTTTTCTACATTTTGAAATATCTTGATTTCAATTATAACACTAAATTTAACATCTACATTTCTAAGTTGTACTTTAACAATAAAGAGATTGCACTACAGTGCTTGTATGAGGTTAACTGAAAACTACTGTTTCTTTCATTTGTCATTTTTACAGTGCAAATATACATAATCAAAAATAATAATATAAAGTGAACAGTGTACAGAGAGGAGGTGAGCTGGGGCAGGGGCAGAGAGCTGCCGGTGGGTGCAGAGCACCCACCAATTATTCCCCATGGGTGCTCCAGCCCCAGAGCACCCACGGAGTTGGTGCCTATGCATTCCAGTAGTGTCAATCTTGTTTCAATAGTGCCAACTAGATCAAAGTTGTGCACATAAATGAGCAATTCCAATTCCTCTTGTTTGTCATCCAGGTTCATGGCATTGGCGTATACACTTCAGATTAATCACCTGCAAAATGGAACTACAGGCACCTTATTTCACAAGAACACTGTGATGCTCCATTAACTAGTATATGCAAAGTGCATCAAGATGGAAGATATAATGCATAAGTAGAAACTATTTTTATTTCAACATCCAGTTACAAAAAATCAGTGTATGAATCTGCTCCAAAACACTTCACAGATTGTCTCTCTGTAATCCTTGCTCTCCTTCCATTGGTCATCTGACAGATTTAGAGCCCATACTATTGAAACACACCCTACATCTATTAAATAATTGTTCACTTTACAGACCTATTGTAAAGTTCTCTCTCCATTTCATGATGGGGAATTAAAACAGAAAAGTATTAAACCTAGATATCCAGAGTACTAGTCCGGCATCTTCAACACAAAACCTCACTTATCATAGGCTTCCTCTTTCACCTTCCACACAATCTTACTGTTGGTGTAAGTCATCTCTTCTGGAGAACCCGCCTTCTAAAACTGTCCTCTGTTTACCTCAACTCTCCATTTTCAAATCTGATCTGAAAACCCCTCTTCTTTAGCCCAAGTCTTATCCTTTGTCCTGCTCTGTTTTTAGGTTTTTCTAACTTTGTATCTCTTATTTCTAAACTGTTTTGAGATGCTGTTTTTATAAAAATGACTATATAAAACAATTACACTGCTCTACAGCCAAAATGCTTCTGAAATAAATGTAGTCAAACTTTACTAATTCTGGGTCACTGAGAACAAAAATGATGCTTAAAATTGTTGATTGACTAGTTTTCAAGATATGCTATTGGGTCAGTATATATGACCCTTGACATGGGAATGGCGGAGGATAAGTGAGTTATAAAGGGAAGGGATCTCAGTTTAAACCAGAAATGACTCAAATACATCTTTGACTGGATCTATGAATAAATCTATGACTGGGTTTGGACAGTACTTGCTTTTTAGGCAAAACAATGAATGATGCAATCTGAAGCTGGTATTGCGTCATACATTATATAAATTGCATCATGTTATTCCTAGAAGTCATGGATGATGCAATCATAACGAAGCTTACATCACTCTGCTGAAAAAATTGCCCTATAGCAGCTCTAGAAATCATACAGTGTCGTGCTCTCTTATTTGTCAGTGTTTGATTTTGCAAAGGGACATATTTCTGTTTAGCCAAAGTGAGCAGAGATGCCTCGTACTTGTGTGAACAGTGCAGATAACTTCTGCTATGTTTGTGGTGAAGTGACTTTTGCATCACAAAAGCACAGTATAACCACTATGGTTAAGAAAGCCTATCACCTTTATTTTGGCTGCAAAACTGGAGATCAGGACAAGAGGTGGGCCCCACACATATGCTGCAACACTTGTGCAACAAATCTTCGCCAGTGGTTGAACAGAAAAAGGAATTCTATGCCTTTTGCAGTGCCAATGATTTGGAGAGAGCCAACAGATCATACCAGCAATTGTTACTTTTGCATGGTGCCTCCAGTTGGGAAAGGTGTGTCAAAGAAGAAAAAGTGGACTGTGCACTATCCAAACATTCCATCAGCTATACGCCCAATACCCCACGGAGAAGGACTGCCGGTTCCTGATGCACCAGAATCATTCTCACTTGAGTCAGACGAGGAAGAGGAAGAGGATGAAACTTCTGGTCCTGAACCATCAATGTCACAGGACTCACATTTTCTCCCATCCTCCTCCTCTGAAACACACCTCATAACACAAGCTGAACTGAATGACCTTGTCAGGGATTTGGAACTACCCAAGAGTAAGGCAGAGCTGTTGGACTCCAGACTACAGCAGTGGAATCTCCTGGCAGGTGATGTTAGGGTTTCCATGTTCCGTGACCGTCAAAAGGATCTTCTCCCATTCTTCTTCATGGAAGGTGATCTTGTAGCCTGCAACAACATTAATGGTGTGATGGCAGCCCTCAACATCGTTCACGATCCAGATGGATGGAGACTCTTCATTGATTCATCAAAGACGAGTCTTAAAGCTGTTTTGCTGCATAATGGCAATGTTTTGCCATCAATTCCAGTTGGTCATGCAGTCCATATGAAGGAAACCTATGACAACATGAAACAACTTTTGAGGTGCATAAACTATGACCAACATCAGTGGCAGCTTTGTGGCGATTTGAAAGTTGTTGCTCTCTTGCTTGGTCTGCAGTCTGGATACACAAAATACTGCTGTTTTCTCTGCGAATGGGATAGTCGTTGTTATAAGTGTGAAGTAGCCTAGAATTATTGTTTACCTGTAAGGGGTTAAGCTAAAGGTAACCTGAGAGGTGGACAACTGACCAATGAGAAATTCCTCAGGAGACAAAGGATTTTAAGTTTCAGTTTCTCTCGGGGTCTCTCTCTGTTCACCACAGCTATGGGATGAACACAGCTATGTCTTTCACTGTAACTATAAGATTCTATGAAGTACTGTAGTCAGTAAGTTTACCTTCTTTTTATCACTTGGAGGGTTTTCAGTGGTGAGTGTTGGCTGGGTGCTTCTTGAGATTGTAAGATTCAGCAGAGATATCAACAGTGGGAGAAAGTTGCCTCAGGGGAGAGGTTTGGTTTCTGAATCCTTTTGTTGATTATGGTAGATGCTGTTGTATTGATGGTTCTAAGGGATTTATTCCTTTCTTTTTTTCTTTTATTAAAAACTTTTTTTTAAGAAGCTGACTGCTTGTTTTTCATTGTATAAGATCCTGGTTTTGGATCGGGCACGTCTCGCAGGAGCAGGCGAGATTTGTTTGTTTTCTCTCAAGCTTCCCAGGGAAGGAAGAAGTTTGGGGGGTTAGTGGAAAGGGAAAGAAGGGTCCCAAACTACCCTAGACCTAGTTTGGTGGTGGCAGTGTACCAGGTCCAGATACAGAAGAAGTTGTGTTCTGGGGAAAAACATTTTAACCCAAGCTGGTAAAATAAGCTTGGGGGTGTTATTTCTTTTTTCATGCAGGTCCCCACATCTGTACCCTAGAGTTCAGAGTGGGGAGGCAATCCTGACAGTCGTGCAAGAGATTCCCACTACATCGAGAAAGACTGGCCACTCTGACAGTCATTGGAGCCTGGGAGGAAAAGTGTTCAGCATCCACCACTTGTTGAATCAAGGAAGATTTTGTTACCACCCTTACACATCAAGCTGGGTCTGATGAAGAACTTTGTCAAGGCCATTGACAAAACACAAGCAGCTTTCAAGTAACTCTGTAGAAAATTTCCAAGGTTAAGTGAAGCTAAGATAAAGGAAGGTGTCTTTGTTGGTCCTCAGATTCGTGAACTTCTTCGAGATGATGCATTTGACCATGCACTGCGTGGCAAGGAAAAGATGGCATGGAAAGTTTTCCAGTCAGTGGCAATACATTTTCTCGGAAACAACAAGGCAGACAACTACAGGTTGTTGGTGGAAAACCTCCTCAAAGCATACAAAAGCCTTGATTGCAACATGTCACTAAAGATACATTTTTTGCACTCTCATCTAGATTTTTTTCCACCGAACTGCGGAGCAGTGAGCGACAAGCACGGCGAGCAATTTCACCAGGACATTGCAACAATGGAGAAACACTATCAGGGCAAATGGAGCCCATCAATGCTTGCAGACTATTGCTGGACAGTGACAAGAGATGCTCCATTTAATGAATACAAGAGACAAGCCAAGAAGCGCCAAGTAGACACTGAATAGGACTAAACTATGTACATAATAGTTTTTTGCCTTTTGTTTCATAATACATTTTGTTTATATAACCCTTTTGCTGATTTTTAAAGTGTTCCATAAACAGGACAGGTGAAATATTATCACATAAAGCAACCATAAACACATGAAAAGACCTAGGTTTACAATTTATGATTAAAACTCTACTATCTACACAAAAAACATAGACATAAAATGTAAAAACTTAAATATCTTAGAAATAGTAGCCAATCAGTTGTTTTAATTGTCATATTTGAAGTCAGCACATCAAAATACATAATAAATATCACATTTTATCTCTGAAGCAGACAACTTCTAAAAAATTGTAGACCAGTGTTATTATGCAAAGGATTTCCAACAACTGAATCTCAATCAACTCCTCTGATGATTTTACGACTTTGTTCACTGAGAAAACATACAAAAAGCTGCTCTGAAAAAACTAAACTCCACCGTCTGCCTTATAAGACTTGCAAAAGACTATTTTTAACATGGTGATTTATGTGTAGGGACAGGGAAAGCTATAGGGTACCACCTACCCTCTCTAAACCTATACAAAATATTGTCTCAATGATTAAATGCTCAGACTTCCCAGGTAGGTAGTTTCCTTTATTCCACACATCAAAAGGGTAGACTTGGGTTCCATTTCTATATCCAGCTATGTCACATACTTGATCAAATCACAACTTCTCTGTGTCTCAGTTTTCTCATTTGTAAAATATAGATAATACTTATCTCACTCATGACATCCCTGGGTAGGAAATGCTCTAGAGAGGAAAACAATTTATTTCCTCTACATTGCTTATTCATTGCTAAAAACACCACACATCATTTATCTCTGTCCACAACTTCAAAGTTTCTAGTTTGGCTTCCCATACCACTATGAATTTCACTGAGACAACAGTTCCCAAACACATGGACAACAGGTGATCTTTAGAAAACTGCCTGGTCACAAGACGCTGCCTCTCTCCTCGTTACCTGCTGTTACACCAAATTGAAGACAGATAAAATACACTAAAGACTTTCATTATTTTTCCATATACTGCTATATTATGTTATTGTGAATGGGAAGAACAGTTATCCACAAGATCTCTTTATTAGGATGTGGTTTGACAATGCCTGCATTGATAAAAATGACTTATCACAATGAAACATGATACTACTATACTTATTTCCTGGGGTCAAGAAATGATTAGATGATAAAAGTTTTATTCACATTTCAACTAAAAATTCCCTTAATCACTACTATATACCTTTAATTATTTTGCACTATTTCCCAGAAAGAATTTTAAATTAGAGCAGCACGGTACTGATTCCCAGAAATTTTAACCTAAGCATGGAACAAATATTGTGAGATGGTACAAAACAAAATCTACCTATTAAATTTTTGTTGTAATATCTGCATAAGATATGTTACTCTTACAACAATAATTACCTAAGAAAGAATGTTCAGGTAGCCAGCATGTCCAGTTACTTGATTTAAACAATTAATTAATTATTGCCTGCACAAAATGAACTAATTTTAGAGAGAAAAACAAAATTTATAATAAGAACACTTGCATTTATAATTCTTTAACACCTAGCAAAAAAAAAAAAATACTCAAGCATTGAAATTTTATCTGAAGAAAAATAAGAAATAATATGCAAAAAGTAAATTATTAAACGTGCAAAATCTAGAGACATAATATTCTAAACATCTTTACAAAACATTTTAAATAGAAGTAATTAACATCAGATTGTAGTCATTTACAAGGTATCAGATCAGTTTTAGAAAGTTCTTTAAAAAGAACAATAATTCTGCTTTTAAAAAGGTTTTAAAGCACCTGAAGAGATTTTTAAAAGAATTTATATTTACAGAAAGATCACCAGAAGAGCAAAGTGTGTGACTTTACATTCCAAATTTCCAGTTTGTTTTAAAACTTTCAGTCCTTCTACTTTGACTTTGATCACTGAGCTATGCACTCATGCTACCGTTTATATCAAGCTAAAATAGACAAAAATCCAAGGATATAAATGTAACATTACTTAATATTAAATCTATTCAGCTTAACAATGCTGTACGTGTCTGACCACAAAAATCCATCCATAAAAGCGCTTTGTAAATAATAATACATGTGACAGAATAAAGAGAGACTAATTTTTAACAACCCTCCCTAGGATGAACTGCATGTTATCAAGACCTTCAGCTAAACTGCTGTGATCACAACTCGTCACAATGTGCATTTTTTTAATCATCCTTGGATACATCAGGACCTTGATGGTATCCAGCAGTGGTATGTTTAACGCACAGGAAGACACAGCCATTATGCACTAATGGACATGATAGACCAGGGGTCAGCAACCCCCGGCACGCGTGCCAAAGCTGGCATGGGAGCTGATTCTGACTGGCACGCCAAGGTCCCTGCAAGGGGCCGGCAGCTGCAGCGCAGCCAGAACCGGCAGCCAGCCGGAACACAGAGTGAGCCAATGCTGGGACGCTCCCAGCTCACATGTCTGCAATTTCCCCCCCTCCCCTCTCCCCCATGCAAAGTGAGGCGGCAGCTGATTGGAGGGGTGGGTCTGAGCTGCTCATAGCCATTGGAGCCTGCAGCAGTCAGAGCCCTTCCCTTCTCCCTCCCTCCCTCCCTCCCTTCTCTCCCCGCAAAGCAGCAAGGCAGAGTGTTGAGCTGAACGTGTAGCCATCGGCTCTCCCTCGGCATGGTAAGGGAAGCTTGGATTTGTATGCCACACATGCAGCCCAGGCATAGGAGCGTGGGGATAGCTCTCTACTTGCACAAAGCCCTACAAGGCAGCAGGAATATTCTTTGGCAGCAAGTGACCCCCCACCCCCTCTCTGCGTGGGAAGAAAGGACACAGGCATGCCTGTATTTCCCTGCAAACTGGGCTCTCCCCGCGTCTGCTCCCTCCCCATCCCCATGCTTCAGAGCCTTGTTGCAGGAGAAGGAGGTGTGTTGAGGGGGGGTTCGCACCCCCAGCGACCCCCACATACAGACGTACCATCCCAGCCCAACAAAGGCATCTACCTACTTGGGGAGGAGGCTGTAATCCAGTACCAGGCAAAGAGCTTGGGAGGGGGGGCGCTGAACAGCTGCCTTTTCGTTATTCCCCACACACACACAAGCGCAAAGATCACACGAAACTGATAAGAGCTGCATTTTTATTTTATTTTAAATGAAACTTGTTAAATATTTTAAAAACCTTATTTAATTTAAATACAGCAATAGTTTATTTATATAATATAGACTTATAGAGCGAGACCTTCTAAAAACATTAAAATGTATTACTGGCACACAAAACCTTAAATTACATTGAATAAATGACGACTCGGCACACCACCTCTGAAAGGTTGCCGACCCCTGTGATAGACAAACACGGCTATTCTAAAAGAGTGAAGTCTGTGTATATTTACAGCTGCACACAAATACACTATACTGTACCTTGTGTATATATAAACATAGCAGTGTTTTTATACATACAACACTGGACTGACCATGCAAGACATGGAATAGCCCAGGTTTAGACAACCTATGGCACGGGTGCCGAAGATGGCACGCAAGCTGATTTTCAGTGGCGCTCACGCTGCCTGGGTCCTGCCCACCAGTCCGGAAGGCTCTGCATTTTAATTTAATTTTAAATGAAGCTTCTTAAACATTTTAAAAACCTTATTTACTTTACATACAACAATAAAGGAAAAGGACTGCAAGCTATCTAAAATCCTACCTGCCACATGGGGCCACAACAGTCGTACCCCAACTCACCCAGCAATATCATCAATCTATCCAGCTACACACTCAGCCAGGCAGAAGAGTCTGTCCTATCTCGAGAACTCTCATTCTGCCCCACCACCCCCACAAAGATGATACAGTTCTGCGGTGATCTGGAAGCCCACTTTCGCCGACTACACTGCATGGCATTAGCACAATGAGATTAGATGGACCATCCAGCTCCACCCACGTGAGAAGGACCACTGAAAAAGAGGAATCCAACTATACCATCAAAGTGACAACCTGGAGCAGGAAAGCAAGTCAAAACAACAGCTGTCATGGGGCCAACCTGCCAGCCCGGAGCATACGTCTATGACTGAGCAGACACCTGAGAACATCAACAAAATCTGTACCTTTTCCCGCCTTCTGTGTCAGTCTGTTTTGTTCAAAATAGGAAAAGAAGTCACTATTAATAGCAGGCAACTCAAAATTCAACAACAGAACTTACCCCTTCTTCCCCATTAAGGATTGTTTGACAGAGTAAGAGATTAACTGATATCCTCTCTCTGAAAAAGGGCCTTCGATAAGTTTTTAATCAAGTTTGTTCTACATACCTAATTATATCAAATCTGTAAAACCAAACCAAATTCAAAATGCTATTTGCGTAGCTGAAGTTGCGTATCTTAGGTCGGTCCCTCCCCCCGACCACCACACAGTGTAGACCAGGGCTTAGGTCTGCTGCCAACTGAGTCAGAATATGACGACACTGGGTATATATCCCCTTAAAGTGACGGTTCTCAAACTACGATCCACAGAGCACTCATGGCCCATAAGAGCCCACCACAGTAATCTGTAGAATTAAATGTTGAGTACCAAGCAGCTGAGGATGGGGAGAACTGGACAGAAGGTCTAGGAAATGACTGCAGTTAAAAAGAGGAATACAGAATTACAAAGGTGGAAAATCACTTCAAGAAACACTATTACATCAATCTTTCATAGATTGTAAGGCCAGAAGGAACCATTGTGATCAGCTAGTTTAACCCTTTACATAACATAAGCCATCGGACTTCCCTGAATTCATTCTCGTTTGAACTAGAAGATATCTGTAGAAAAAAACAAGCAATCTTGGTTTAAAAAATTGCCAATAATTGAAAATCCACCACAACCCTCAGCTGCAAGAGTAGAAGTCACTGTTTAAATACATAGTTTATTTCCAGTCTGAAGCTAATTAAAATTTCTAGGACAGAGGTTCTCAAAGTGTGGGTTGGGATCCCAAAGTGGGTCATAAACCCATTTTAATGGCGTCGCCAGGGCTGGCATTTGACTTACTGGAACCCGGGGATGAAGCCAAAGTCCGAGCTCCCGTTGCCCAGGGCTGAAGCTCATGAGCTTCAGCCCCGGGCAGCGGGACTCAGACTTTGGCTTCATCCCTGAGTGGCAGTACTCAGGCTACAGGCCCCCTGCCCAAGGCTGAAGCCCTTGGACTTCAGCTTTGACTCCCTACACCCAGGGCAGCAGGGCTTGGGCGGCCTCAGGGTTCAGCCTCCCAGGTCATGTAGTAATTTTTGTTGTCAGAAAGGGGTCACCGTCAATGAAGTTTGAGAACCCCTGTTCTAGGCATCGGATCTTATAATACCTTGACTGAAGAGCCCTCTACTATCCAATTTGTGTTCCGCATTTAGGTTCTTATAAACGGTGAAAAGTCAGCCTGTTAGCCATCCCTTTGTTAAACTAAAGAGCTCAATCAATCACTATAAAGGCATATTTTCCATTCTTGTGGCTCTCCTCAGACCCCTCTCCAATTTATCAACATCCTCGTTGGACTCTGGACTCCAGATATGGACACAGTATTCCAGTATCAGTCACGCCAGTGGAAAACAGAGAGGAAATGTAGCCTCCCTATTTTTATCCAATATTTGTCTGTTTATACACCCAAGGATTCCATTAGTTTTTTTAGGTACGGCATCCCACTGGGAGTTTAGGTTCAGCTGATTAACCACCATAGCCCCAAAGCACTTTTCAGAGTCAGTGCTTCATAGGACAATGTCCTCCATCCTATAAGTAAGGCCTACATTCTTTGTTCCTAGATGTATAACTTTACATTTGGTCATACTAAAGGTATATTATTTGTTTACACCCATCTTACCATATAATCAAGATTGCTCTGTATCAGTGATTTGTACTCTTATTTACCACTCCCCCCCAATTTGTGTGTCATATGCAAACTTTATCAGTGATTATTTAATGTCTTCTTCCAGGTCATTAATAAAAATGTTAAATGATTTAGCATGGTCAAGTACTGATCCCTGGGGAAGACCCACTCGAAACACACAGGCTTACAAGTTAAAAGTGTTTACCAGTTACATTTTGAGAACTATCAGGTAGTTTTTAATCCATTTCATGTGCACCATGTTCATTTTCCATTGTTCTAGTTACTTAATCAAAAAATCATGCAGTACCCAAGAAAATACTTTACTGAAGTCTAAGTATATTAAATCAATACTACTATCTTGTTAACCTCACTTGTAATCTCATCAAAAAAAATCAAGTTAGACAGGATCTATTTTCTATAGACCCATACTGACTGGCATTACATTACCATCCTTTAAATTTTTTTCAACCAAATCCTACATCAACTGTTCCATTAGTTTACATGAGTTGGATGTCAGTCAGACAGACCTATAAATTAACTGGGTCCTCCTGTTATTCCTTTTTAAAATGCTTATACAATCTTTATACTGGTCCTTTGGAACTTCCCTAGTGTTCCCAGGCTTATTAAAATCAACACTAATAATCAAAAGAACTTCCGTCCCTCAGCCAGCTCTTTTAAAACTCTTGGATCCAAATCACCTGTCCTTGATGATTTAAAAATGTTTAACTTTAGCAGCTGCTGAACTACTAGAATAAAAAATATTTATCATGTGATATTACTACATCTTCTGGCTTTTTCCCCAAATACAGAAAAGAAATATTTTTAGACACTTCTGCTTTTTCTTGCTGACAATTCCAACATTTCCATCTAACAGTGGACCAATATCATTATTAGGATATCTTTTGTTCTTAATATACTATGACGCTGCACTCCATACGTTTTATGGAAATATGCTTATGAGTGTGAATATGATGTAACTGAAATATGCTTTATACAAAAGGTCTCTTGTAAGGTATCATAACAAAGGTTATAACCTACTGAATATATTCTTCCTATTTGTATGCATGTATGATTCTTGAATCTGAAGCTAGAAATATAAAGTACAACTCTGAGGTCCTATTGTAATTATACAAAGTTTGGTCCATTCATGGTGGTTTAGAATCTTGATGGCTTCCATTGACTAGGAGAATTGGTTGTAAATGGTTTATTTAACTGCAAGCCTTCCTGTGTATGTGTGGGCCAACTCAGGAAGAATGGAGACTAGGGGTCTTTACACTTGCATGTGACCATATCACTTGATATTTGAATCCATCTTAATTTTGTACTTTTCCATTGATGAGGCGGGGGTGGGGAGAAGCACAAACAAAAGATTCCTGCCTTGGGCCAAAGCTATATAAGGGGGTGGAGCAAGACAAAAGGGGCTGCCAGTCATGAAAAAAACCCTGCTTAACACCTGAGATGTCTGCTGGAACTAAAATGGCCTGTACCTGGGAAAGGATTGGGCCCAGACTAGGAAGGAGTCTAGTCTGTGAAAGAAGCTTATTGGAACATCTCTGAGGGTGAGATATTACTTGTAACCAGTTTCTTAATGTATTAGGCTTAGACTTGCATGTTTTTGTTTTATTTTGCTTGGTGACTTACTTTGTTCTGTCTTTTATTACTTGAAACCACTTAAATCCTACTTTTCATACTTAATAAAATCATTTTTGTTTATTAATAAACCCAGAGTAAGTGATTAATATGTGGGGGAGCAAATAGCTGTGCATCTCTCTCTATCCTCTCTATCAGTGTTAGAGAGCACACAATTTATGAATTTACCTTGTATAAGCTTTATACAGAGTAAAATGGATTTATTTGGGGTTTGGATCCCTTTGTGGAATGGGTGTCTGGATGCTGGAGACAGGTAACCTGCTGAGTTGTTTTCAGATTAGTCTGCCATTATGGGGCCAGGCCCAGACCCTGGGTCTGTGTTGCAGCAGGCTAGAATGTTTGGCTCAACAAGACAGGGTTCTAGAGTCCCAAGTCAACAGAGAAAACAGGCTCCGGGGTAACTTCAGAACATCAGGTGACAGTCCCACGGGGGTCTCTGTGACCAAACCCATCACATATACTTAAACTCATGGTCCTTAACTTTGCTGGCCTTGATTTCACTTTTCTCTTTCTGTTTCCCGTATCAACTTCAGGAGAAAGTTCAGTCTCCCTGACAAGATTGCAGAGGTGACAATTATAAAGATTGTCTTGAGACATGGTTTCCTGTCCAAAAAGGACAAAACTAAGGCAACTGATTAATTTCACAACCATGTGAATAATGTTGCACAGATTTACAAGACCAAGGACAAGAAATGTGACTACTGGAGCTCATCCACCCAAGATTTTTATTTATTTTACTCCGCATTTTAAAAAGTCATGAAATTTAACATAAGGACACCAGAATGTCCATACTGGGTGAAATCAATGGTCCATCTAGCTCACTAACTTGTCTTCCAACAATGGCCAATGCCAGATGCTTCAGAAGCAATTAACAGAACAGGGCAAATAACAGGGCAAAATACCCTGTTGTCCAGTCCTGGCTTCTGGCAGTCATAGGTTTAGGGATACGCAAGGCATGACCATCATGGCTAATAGTCATTCCTCCATGAATTTATCTAATTCTTTTTTTAAGCCCAGTTAAACTTTTGGCTTTCACAACATCTCCTGTCAGCAAATTCCTTTTTGTGGAGAAGTACTTCCTTATGTTTGTTTTGAACCTGCTGCCTGTTAATTTTATTGTGTGATCCCTGGTTCTTGTGTTATGTGAAGGGGTAAATAACACTTTCCTAGTCACCTTCTTCATACTATTCGTGATTTTATTAACCTCTATCATGGCTCCCTTAGTCTGATTATCTATCTCTTTCCTAACAGTGCCTAACATTCTGGTAGCCTTTTTGTCTGCTACTGCACATTGAGCAGATGTTTTCAGAGAACTATCCATGATAATCCAAGATCTCTTTCTTGAGTAGTAATAGCAAATTTAGACCCCATAATTTTGTAGGTACAATTGGGATTATATTTTCCAATAGGCATTTACTTTGTACTTATCAACAGTGAATTTCATCTGCCATCAGACATCCAGTTTTATGAGTTCCTTTTGTAACTCTTTGATGTCAGCTTTGGACTGAGTAATTTTGTATCCCCTGCAGTTTTTGCTACTTCACCTTTACCCCTTTTTCCAGATCAGCTATGAATATGTTGAAGAGCACATGTTCCTGTATAGATCCTCAGGCAATCCAATTATTCACCTCTTTCCATTGCGAAAACTGACCATTTATTCCTACTTTGTTTCCTGTCTTTTAACTGGTTACTGATCTATGAGAGGACTTTCCCTGCTATGTCATGACTGTTTACTTTGCTTAAGACTCTTTGGTGTGGGCTCTTGTCAAAGGTTTCCTGAAAATCCAGATGCACTAGATCCACTGGTTCACCCTTGTCCACATGCTTGATCTCATCCTGAAAGAATTCTAACAGACTGGTGAGGCATGATTTCCCGCTATAAAAGCCGTGCTGACTCTTCACCAACATATTGTGTTCATCTGTGTGTCTGATCATTCTGTTCTTTCCTATAGTTTCAACCAATTTGCCTGGTACTGAAGTTAGGCTGACCAGCCTACAATTGCCAAGATCACCTCTGGAGCCTTTTTAAAAATCTGTGTTACATTAGCTATCCTCCAGGCTGATTAAAGCAATGGTTACTTACCACAGTTAGTAATGCTACTTGTTTCAAATCTTGTTTCACAATCTTCCTGTTTATGCATGAACATCCAATTATATTATAGAAAACATATACTTGATGAAATATTAATCAAAAAAGTAAGCTTTAAAGTTTAAAAATATCACTTCATTAAACTTCTTTATGTCTGAGATAAGTCTGAAACGAAAATAAATTATCAGCTGTGTGATGCTGGCAGACCAGATACCAGCTCATGCCAAGGTCCCAGACCTCAGTGAACAGTTACAAATGAATAGCTGGAAACCAGCCTTCCTTTCCTGTGTGTTAGCATTACCAAAATAAATATTAGATGTTAAGTTGATAAGAATGCATTTATTATTTTATAAAACACTTGTAGGATGCTGCATGTATTGTTCTCATTCAACTACAACACATGTTGTAAAGTGATAGCAAGTATTTGTACTGTAAACCTGTCACTATGTAACTCAAACAGGGAAAAAGTCTTGCGTAATGCAAATGACGGTCTCTAACAAGATGATGTTAAATCCTGTCCATTAAACGCAAATGAGTCATTGTGCGAGATCAAATATCGAAGACTATGTGCATTCCCTCTTCATCCCTGCACTCCATGAAGAAAGGACCTGTGTGAGAACTGCTGCTATCAGCTTGGTTTCTGTGAGAAGCTATAAATATGGACACAAGGACAAATTCTTCATCTCTAGTCTGTTTGGAATCTTATAGGGCAGAAAACTGAACAAGGAGGTGAAGATCCCCAGAGTTATTCTGGGTAGCCCTGAAAAATGTTTAGGAAACTGGAAGAACACTCCATCTCTGCTACCTTTTTACAATCCCCTTTGCATACATTTTTACCTGCTTTAACCTCTCAATAACTCATTTCTTTTTCTCAGCTAATAAATTAATTAGTTTACTATAGAACTGGCAACCAGAGTTGTCTTCGGTGTGAGATCTGGGATGTAAATCAAGATGAGTGAGAGACTGGTGACTTGCGACTGGGTGTACCGAATACTTTGCGATTTTTGGTATAAGTGACCATTTATCACACAGCAGCAGCACCACAAAACAATTTAGAACAGAAAGTGAAAAAGCATCATACCCAACAGAAAAACTTTGTTTCCCTGGATGGCTGCAAAATAGATGTTGAGCTGTTACGTCTTCCTAAACCTATCAACATTCATACTTCCATGTTACATCCATACTTCCATGTTATTCTAAGTTTGCAACTCTGTGTTGTACATTGTTTGATTACAAACCAGATTACAAACCCTTCAGGCCAGAGACTTTGTCTTAAAGAAACACTCAACTTGAAATCTAATCAATTGGAAAAAACAGTTAGCTAGAATTATTTTATTTTACCTGTTGTGATGGGGCAAGACCAGATGGCTATAGGAAAGTGCTGAAGAACAGATATGTTAGTCTTGGGCTAAACAAATCCCTGGTACCCATGGAACCTTCTAGAAATCAGTAGAAACAGCTAGCCTGATTGGGACACCTGAAGCCAATCAGGAGCTGGCTGAAACCAGTTAAAAGCCTCCCAGTTAGTCAGGTGGGTGTGGATGTCAGGAGCTGTGGGAAGAAGTTGTGCTGTTGGTGAGACTGAGTGGTAGACAACATATCATACGCAAGGAAGGAGGCCCTGAGGTAAGGGTGAAGTGGAGTTTGAAGAAGTGGGGACTGCTGTGGGGAAGTAGCCCAGGGAATTGTATTATGTTCTGTGGCTAAAAGGTCAGCCATCTTAGCTGATACTATTAGGGTCCTTGGGCTGGAGCCCGGAGTAGAGGGCGGGCCCGGGCTCCCCTCTTTCTGCCTCCCGTAATTAATCATTGAGATTGGGAGACAACAGAGATTGTGCCAGGAAGGATAGCTTCTCTTCACTGGCTTATGATGAAAATGGGTCAGTAGGCTGTGACTTTGTCTCTAGAGAGAGAAGGGCTACGTGGAGGGTCACAGTGAGCCTCTGAGACTAGTGAAATCCGTCAGGAAACACAGAATCCATGAAAATAAGGACAGAGCTTTGTCACACTATCATATTTTCATTTTTAAAAGTTGATGTTGAAAGATGCATACAGACAGTAGAAACAGTGAGGTACATACAAGCATATACAAACTGAATAAACATTTGTCTAACCTCTTCCAGTTAGAATAATTCTTGCTATTATTTATAACAATAACTGATCAAACATTTTCAAAATGAAGTGTGATTTAAGGTAACTGTGCCCCGTACGTGTTTTGTAAAACATATATATATATATATATATATATATATATATATATATATATATATATACACACACACACCACTCTTAAGGCTGATTATCACCACGTATGAAATAAAGGAAACCTACTCTCAGAGCATAGTTTCTCTTTGGTGGATTGTGTTTCTCCACATACAAGTTTCCACAAAAGTGAAACAATCAAAGGAGAAGCTATTATCCAATTCCAAGATTTCAGAAAAAAATAATCTTTTTTAAGAATGATTTACCCAGTTTTTTTGTAAATCTGTAGTTGAATTTAGTACCGATCAAGACACAAGAATTTATGACACTATTAAACAAAACCTATTTGCTATATATCTATGTAACTACACCTCAGTCTTAAACTGCAAAATTCTTATTATTTTAGTCTTAGATTTCTCCTGAGTAAAATCTGCCAATCATGTCAGACTGAGTAGCGGTTCTGAGACGTGCAAAAATGAATACTAAAATTAGACAACCCAACTTATTTTCTCTTATGACCTATGTCAGGATTTGAACTACATATGGTTTTAATATACTGTAGTTTACTTTCCTGAAGAATATATATTCGGCAATTTTCCCATGAACTCAGGCTTGTATTCTATAGGGACAAATAGAAGTATTTATTAGCTCAAACACTGTTGGCTATCGTAACACAACTACCACCTTGGTTTAATTAGTTAAGCATTGTGTGGATTCTTTACAAATATGAAACCCATGATTAAAAATCCAATCAGATTAATCAAGAAATTCAAAATTACAATAAAAATAGGGGGAAGAAGAGAACTTATTTTGTTCCTGCTTTATTTTGGTTCATTGAAAACCAAATGTTTGTAGCTTGAGAAAGAAAGAAAAAAGGGAAAGAAAAAGAGCAAAAGAAAAAGAAAGGAGACGTTAACTTTGGCTTTAGTTTCTGAATACAAACTAAGAAACTAACATAATAGCCTATAATGGCTCCCCAGAGAGGATTTGTGGTCTGCAAAAAGAGGACAAACTTCTCCCCCACTGTAAAACAGCTCATTTAATAACCTGTAAAACTAAATCAAAGATTGCTCAAAACACAATCAAACCAAGAGATATTTTTTCTCCTCCCTGCAGCAGACTGACAACACAAACATATTCTAGCTTTAAAACTGTGGTTGGTTGGTTGGTTCTCCGAAATAAGAGAAGCACTACTGTTGATGTTTAGGTTACAGTTAATCCCACACCCACCAATTTCCTACAGATAGTGTCATCCAACAGTGAAACACTGGTACAATATTTCATCGAAAACCAGCAACAACAGATTAGTTTTCAAAATACTGTAAAGAATATAAAACACAGACTTAAGCAGTGAGTCTTAAACCTATTAAAAAAACTAAACAAATTTGCTATTCAGAACAGACAACACTCCCCAGGCCTTGTCCACACTACCAGGGTAAGTCATAAAATCATAGAATATCAGGATTGGAAGGGACTCCAGGAGGTCATTTAGTCGAAACCCCTGTTCAAAGCAGAACCAGTCCCCAACTAAATCATCTCAGCCAGGGCTCTGTCAAGCCTGACTTTAAAAATCTCTAAAGGAGGAGATTCCACCACCTCCCTAGGTAACCCATTCCAGTGCTTCACCACCCTCCTAGTGAAAAAGATTTTCCTAATATCCAATCTAAACCTCCCCCACTGCAACTTCAGACCATTACTCCATGTTCTGCAATCTGCTACTACTGAGAACTGCCTAGATCCAACCTCTTTGGAACCCCCTTTCAGGTAGTTGAAAGCAGCTAAGTCGACCTAAATTACGCTATTGAATCTAGAGTCAACATAGCTTAGGTCAACTTAACACACTGTCTTCACTGTGCTGCATCGACAGGAGACGCTTTCCTCATCTTGGGGAGCTAGAGTACCGGAGTCTACCAGAGAGTGCTCTGCTGTCAATACAGCAGGTCTTCTTCAGTGTTCCCTCTAACTTTTCCTTCTCATATGTGGAATGAATTTTGTTACACGCACCAATATGGAGGTGATGTGAGAGATGGGGGGATGTGGGTCAGGATTGAGGTGGCCCGGCCATGGCAGAGTTGGGGCCCCTCGTATGACCACAGCAGGTCCCCAAGCAGGTTCCTTGAGCACCTGTGTGGCGCTAAATAGGCTGCTGTGTGGCTGCACAGTTTACAGGGAACTTAAGTCTTCACTAGACCCACTAAATCAACACCCACTGCATCGATTGCAGCAGTGTCGATCTCCCGGTAGTCAAGACAGGCCCACAGTGCAGGACAACAGGAAATGGCTCTATGAAGCAACACCTCCCAGCCTGGGTGGAAATGGAGGGGCAGGTTAAGGTGTACCTTACGTGGTCAGAGGCCGACTGCCCTGCCTCTCCGTGGAGTTCTGCTGCAGTCCTCACCGTGAACCGATCTGCCAGCTGTCCCACAAGCTGCTCTGCCAGCTGCCCCAGGAACTGCTCTGCTTCACCAGTCGCTCTGGTCCACTTCATCAGCTGCTTCGCTCCGCTGGTCACTCCGCTAGCTCTCCCATGAACTGCTTCACTCCATCCGCTGCTCAGCAATACATCTTCAGCCCCCCACTCCCTTAACACAGTGCCCAGTGATTTCAGCTCTTAGTTGATTTCAGCTTTTAGTAGGGGGGGCCTTAGTGCAGGTGCACCACTGGGCCCAAAGTGAATTCAGCTCAGCAGACTGAAGCTAGATTCTTAATGGAATCAAAAATTAGCTCTGATATTCCACAGTGGAGACAGGCAAGGTGCAATAGGCCTGTAGGGCCCTCAGACAAGACCCTCACCAAAAGGTATAGATTCCTGTCCATAGCCTCTCTCAATTCAGTGAGTTCTGGAACCTCTGTCCCTTGCCCAGTGAGTGCTACCTAGATGATGGCGAGTCCCTCCATCATAACAAGGGCCAAGTACATGTCCACAGTCCTTCAGTCACATAATCAGGGTAACAACACTTTATCATTCCTGCCCCAATAAGAGAGAAACTGGGGGTCCCAAAGCAGCCGAAGTGGCCATTTGGGCTGCTGTGAGCTCAGGCTAGGCGCGGTGGGTGTGCCTATGCAAATAAGATCAGCCCCTGAAGTTCTTTTCCACAACTCACTGCACTTCCCGCAATTCACCACCAGATGTCAGGTTAGATCTCATCCTGACGCTGCTTACATCAGTATCAGTCCATGGCCCCTATCCATGCACAAAAGGAAACCATCCATCAATCCCAGGGTGCTTCTACCACCTCCTGACCTAAAACCTGAAGATCCAGGACTGACAGATGACACTGAATACTTTTTGCTAGCTCTTCAAGCAGCTTGCTCATAAATAGGATGGTGAACACCGTACAGTAGGTCAAGATTGAAAACCATGGCTTAAAGCAGCCAAAGCACTGGGCAGATTATTGTGTTTAGAGGGCAGGAAAGGATTGTAGACTTCCCTTGGGTGCAGCTAAGGACTGTGCAACCATTGTGCCCCCTCAACACTCCACCCTGGGCTGTCCTTTACAACCCCTTACTAGTGACAAGCAGCAAGCCTCTCCAGTGCACAGACCACCAGCACCAGCACTCTCTCTCCTGGTGCAGAAGGGATGCCTTGGGGGTAAGGGAGGGTTAGAGGTCAGGCCCACGCCACACTCACTCCGAAATGGAGCTCGTGTCCCACAGGGCTAGGCCTGGCTCCCCACTCTGGAAATCAGACCTGGCACAGGGGGTTGCAGTACCACTCAGGTTTGGCCCAGCCACTCCTCCGTCATGTGCTGCTGCGACCCCATGTGCCAGCTGTCACAATGCCACACACTGAAATCTGGCCCATCCAGCCTTCCATCATGACAAAGGGGCAGCTGGGCCAAACCTGAGTGGTGCTGCAACCACATGCACCAGGTTGCACCACTCAGACAGGAAAGCTGGGCCCAGCTCAGACATAAGAGCCACTACTGTGGGGTGAGTGTGAGGCGGATTCACCCTTCAGCCAACCCCCCGACCCACTACCCTGCAGCCTCCCTTCCACACTGGGCCCACAACCCATCTAGAATATTCCCACAGTCCAGTATATGGGAAAACAATGGTTTTAGCAACCTGTAACGTTTAGGTCTGTAGATTACCAAGATATTCATGTGGGTTCTTTTTTCCCCTCTGGACTCATAGATTTCACGCAGGCATTCAAAACACTGATTCTAGGTTTTGTCTCCTCTGTTTGTGGATGCATAAGCATAAAACAGCTATTCCACCCTCCCGGTTTGTTCATTCTGATGAAGGTATGGGATATATAGAATAACCGGAGGGATGGGGGAGGGGGAGAAGGTTACATAAGCCAACATGGGAGCTTTGGTGTCAGGTTTCAGTGACACAGACCAAGTCAGGAAATAAGATTGTGGATGATAAAGGGTTAACTTACCACTTTGAACTACTCTACACGAATCTGGCATCTTGATGTTTGTGGTAGCCTTGTATGAGAGGTATGGTTGATTGCACTAAATTTGTTTATCTAGACATCTGTTTTCTAGGTGCTGCTTCCCTCTTTAATTCTTTTATAACTTCAGTATAGTTTCAGTGCTTAGTCAACATACACATGAACTGAACATACACAGTTCAGCCTTCTCTGGCTGAGCACATCACAAAT
This sequence comes from Dermatemys mawii, assembly GCA_007922305.1. Classification (NCBI taxonomy): domain Eukaryota; kingdom Metazoa; phylum Chordata; order Testudines; family Dermatemydidae; genus Dermatemys; species Dermatemys mawii. The sequence continues at coordinate 13,977,162 of ML677344.1, read as the reverse complement.
TAGGAGAAACGCTGTGCAAACTGTATCATGCACAATCAGCATGCATGTTACAAAACATCATATCCCAATCAAGTTTTACTAGAGCACTCAGTGGCAACTTCTCAGTTTGAATATCAATTTCACACTTTATCTGCAGTCATTTCAGCTGTAAAGCCATTTTAAAAAAACCTAGCAATATTTTTACAACGTGAAAAGTATAGTTTTTCTCCTGTACCCTCATGTGCAGCTGGATAAATCGCTTTTACTTATATGTTGTAGTCTCCAGAGTTAGTTTCCAAATACTGTGACTCAAAAAAGGATTAGAATGAAACATGCAACCTTAACTGTAATGGCAGTAACTGCACGTGCTCCACCATCACGTGCAAGGCTTTAGGGACTGAACTGTTGGACCTAAATTTTGCAGCAATCTGATGTCAGAGACTGGAAATTCTAGAAACCTGGTGTTCAACGCTACTGAAAACAAGGACAATTACTTCGGAGTCTAAATATGGGGTCTAAGTGTAGGCACCCAGGTTTGGCCCTAGTGTCTCACCATTTCCCAAGGCATAATCTCAAAAGTCTTATTGCGAGCGGGGGTTTCAAGATGCATCTCAAGGCTCATTGGAATCATAGGGAGCAGCAGGAGCAGGAACAGGCTCTCGGGAGGCTAGGGCAAAGCATATAGTGCAAAAAGGAAGCTCTTCCCTTCCTCTAAGACCTGTTGACCCTCAGGCCTCCTGCCAGCCACATTTCCCCCTACTTCTCATAGAAGTAACAAGACAGTTTCAGTCCTTCAGATATTAAGACGTTTACAAGATGTGAGGCACACTCCTACACACTAGTCTCTGCAGAAGAGGAATTCTGATCTCAAAGACCTATGGAAAGTCACAGGAGTAGTACTCCCTTCCTGCAGTTCACAGGAAATCTGAAGAATAGGGACTCCTCTCTTCAAGATGGCAAGTGAAGACAGTGGTTAGCATCGGTCACCAGTGGAGCAAGGGTTTATTCCATCCAGGCCTAAATTCTACTTGATTGGGAGCTCCTTCCTGTGGGCTTCCTCAGTTTTGCAACAGGACTCCCAGTAGGATCATTATTTTAAAAACCAAATGAAATTCACAACAAATAACCTTGTTTCAAGCTATTTTCAGACCGAGGAAGGTAACATGGCTAATTTCATATGCAACAGTATATAAGGATGCATGTTGTACTTGTTGAAAATTGAGAAACCTAAATCGTTGTTGTTGTTGTTTTTTAAAAAGTAGCTTCTTTTTCTGTTGAGATTCCACTTGGAATTTCATGTAAAATATTCTGTAAACTCTTCATTTAAAATGCCTTCTTACTACACCTGATACATGTAAATTTACAAATACATCAGCTAATAAAAACCAGAGGCATGAAATGATATTTCTAAAACATATAAACTATATGCAAATATGTATTCAAACAGTGTAGTGCAAATCTGCATCTTCCCAGATTACACGATCCAATTGTGCTATTCAGATCATGTTCTGATGTCTTTGTGTGATAGGGTACCCAAACCCCACACTGAGCAATAAACTATTCTGGGTTCAGTCAGTTCTGCTCCACCACACCTGTGAAAGATGTTAGACTTGAAGGAAGAGCTTACAAGGGGAAAACACAGCACAGTGGGTGACAGACCAGAATAGATAGCAGACCTCCATTCTCATCTCCTGAGAGAGGAGACTGGCTGAAGGCAAGAGCTTCTCAGCTGATCAATGCCTGTTGGCCACTGCCCAGCAAAAAGCGGGAGGGCCCAATACTGATCCACTTTTATGGTATGTCTATACTTAAACCCCTACAGCAGCATAGCTGGTGGGGCAGGTGGTATAGTTGGATTTCTCACACCCCTGAAACATAGCTATGCCGATGTAAATTCCCAGTGTAGGCCAACCCTTAGTGGCACTATTCTTTTGCATTAGCCTGTGAGTCTAGCTGGGACCACAGCCAACCAGAAGCCCTCTGAAAAACAGAGCCTTACCACACCCATGAGACAAATCATTTGTATGCATTTCTTTTTGCAGAAATTGCAGACTGTCCAGGGTTGATGTGATGGAACACCTGGATGCCGTAGGCCAGAGGTCAAGTGAGTGTGAAGGCCCTTGTGACACTTATGTAGAATTAAAATAGAAATAAAGTCTTAGATTTGGATGACAAAGTGTCTACAAAGAATTCATATCATTTAGGCTTGGGCTACACTAGGGGGGCGGGGGGAGTTTGAACTAAGATATGCAACTTGGAAGTATCTTAGTTCGACTTACCTGGCCATCCTCACGGCGGCGAGTCAACCGCGGCGGCTCCCCTGTCGACTCCGCTTACTCCTCTTGCGGAGCTGGAGTTCCGGAGTCGACAGGGAGCACATTCAGGGATCGATTTATCGTGCCTAGACGAGACGCGATAAATTAATCCCCGATATATCGAACACTACCTGCCGATCCGGCGGGTAGTATAGACGTATCCTCAATTAGAATAGAAAAAATAAACAAGCATTTCATTAGGACAGATTCTAGTAAAGATAAAGTAACATAATTAACATGAGTACTTGTGGCACCTTAGGGACTAACAAATTTATTTCTGCATAAGCTTTCATAGGCTATAGCCCACTTCATCGAATGCATAGAATGGAACACATTTTCTGCGTGTATATATATATATATCTTACCTACTGGGTGTTCCATTCTATGCATCCGATGAAGTGGGCTATTGCCTACAACAGCTTATGCTGAAATAAATTTTAGTCTCTAAAGTGCCCCAAGTACTCCTGTTCTTTTTACGGATGTGGACTAACATGGCTGCTACTCTGAAACCTATGATTAACATGAACACTTTGCAAGCTATCTGAGAAAGTTCAATTAATTCTTCATACACTGCTTCTACCATTAAAATATCAAATGTGCCTCTAGTACTAATTGAAAATGTACAACTAATTTAAATTAACAACTTAAACTACATACCAAATATGAACTCTCGTGATCCCATGTTATATAAAATAAAAGTAATTAAACAAATCTGACTTAGTTTTGCAACTACTCCCAAGACAATTTTTGTCTGTTGCCAGCTGAACCTTAGATCAACAGAAAAAAGTTTGTCACACAGCCACAGTGATCAGCTAGAACAGGGGTGGGCAAACTACGGCCTGCGGGCCAGATCCAGCCCGCGGGCTCCTCCCAACCAGCCCCCGAGGTCCGGCTGGGGAGGCTGCTCCAGTCCTTCCCTAGGTCTCTCCATCCCCCGCAGCCTCTGTGAGTCGCACGCAGCAGATCTGGGGAGGCGCGGCTGCGTAATCGCGTGGCCAGCTGGGGAGGCTGCTCCGGCCCCACTCCTGCTGTCTCCCTCTCCCGCAGCTTCAGCTCTCAAGGGCTGGGCTGCGTGACGGCATGTTTGGCTCCGGGCCAGACAACGCGGTGCGCTCCAGCAGATCAGCTCGGCATGTCTGGCCGTGGGCCAGACACGCTATTCTTAGCGGTGGTGGGATAAGCGGGCGGTGGCGGGGCCGGGCCAGGGGCGGGGGTTGGATAAGGGGGCAAAGGTTCTCGGGGGGCAGTGAATGGGGGGTTGGATGGCGTGTGACAGTCCCAGGAGGCCTGTCAGTGGGCGGGGGTGTGGCTAGAGGTCAGAGAGCAGGGGGGTTGGATACGGGGATAGGGTCCTGGGGCGTGATTAGGGGACAAGGGGTCTCTGGAGGGCGGTGGTCAGGGGATAGGAGCAGAGGGCTTCGGGAGTGAAGTCTTGGGGTGGTGATTAGGGGAAGGGGGTTTATTGAGGGCGTAGTCAGGGGACAAGGAGCAAGGGGGCTTAGATGGGGGTAGGGTCCTGGGGGGGCAGTTAGAGTGGAGGGGTCTCTGGGGCAGGTCAATCAGGGGACAAGGAGCGGGGGGTTGGAAGGGTCGGTGGTTCTGAGGGGGGCAGTCAGAGGGCGGAAAGTGGGAGGGGGCTGGATTGGGGGCGGTGGCTTCCCTACTTGGCACTCCATATAATTTTGTAAACTCAATGTGGCCCTCAGGCCAAAAAGTTTGCCCACCCTTGAGCTAGAAACACGGTAGTTTACAGATCAAACAGCCAGTACTACTTACACTGAATACGTAAACAGAATCACAAGCCTTTCATTAAAGTTAGTGGCTTAGTATAAAGATTACTAAAAGAGGGTATATACTTTGAAAGGTAAGAGTTACGGAGGCTTATAAACATGACATAGGACACGCCATTCAGGAATTTCTATACCCCTATCGTCAAGTAAGAGGATCTTATCTAATGAATAAACATTGGAGAAGAATAAAAAAAATAGAAGCTACCAATTATCAAAGACAAAGTATGAGCCAATTAGATTGAGTCACAGGCAGTACATCTCCCTCTAAAACAAAATAATGATTAACACTTCAAAAGAATCCTTTCTCTGATATTTGAGCATTAACTTAAAAATTCTCAAGACCTTTATAAAAAGTGCCTCTGATCAAAAGTTACATGAATATACACAAACATATAAAGCACAAAATGGCTTCCATAGTTCTTCATTCAGAGCACATTTTGACTGTCAGCTACCTTTACAAATGCCGTATTTGGTTTACATCTTGCCAGTATCTCAATGTCTCTTTATGACCTCCAAATTACATCCCTTTCCTTTGACTCTAGGCTGCTTCATAATCCCAGTATAACTTCAATGACAGCTGCAGTCCATAAGGCATTTTGAAGACTAATCATGATACTTTGCTATCACTTATAAGATGCATCAACCAGTGTGTTTGTTTGCATCAATACTATCTGCTACATTATTTACTGTAAACTTTTCCATAGTAACCTGTCATTCTGTAAACCAGATATGGAAGCTATAAGAAAGCCAAGGTAAAGCAGCTGTATTAAACCTGAAGTAAATAGTCAAAGAAGCTGAGTATTGACACTTCTTAGCTGATCTTCATAAAACAAAATTGCTTCTCTGCTTACTCATTCCTTCCTTCATTCTAATTATATAGCTTGAATAATCTCCAACCATATCATTCCCCCTTTGCCTATTCTTTGTCTCAAGAAATCTTAACCCCCATATGGAAACATTTTTCCCACTGAAATTAATGGAGATGACTTCGTTAATTTTACTTCTAAGAACACTGGAAACATATGATGGCAATTTGACCAAACTTTTATTTCAGGGCATTACATGGCCAAAGCGTGTGCAACCTTCACGTCACTGCCCCAGAAAAACATAAAAGTTAACAAATTTGGATGGGAATTTAGTACGATATTTAAGTGTGCTGTTATCACAAATGCAGAGAATTCGAGAGTTAAACTTACTATATTTTCCATTAATTTATTTTAAATGATTCAAGTTAGAAAGAAATCAGAATTCTTTCCCTTCAAATAACGTGTGTGGTAGATCCCTTACTCATTTCTAAATTATTTATGAAGATAGAGTATCTCTGCAGACTTAAAAAGAACAAGTAAATTCTTCTGGGCAGACACAAACTTTTTGGGTTTTGCTTGTACAGAGCCTAGCTACATGGTGCTACTTCAACACAAACACTTACTTAACTCAGTATTTCCCAAAAATCTACAGCAGGGGTGGGCAAACTACGGCCCGCAGACCACATGTGGCCCGCCGGCCTTTTTTATCCAGCCCGCGAGCTCGGGCAAGGAGAGAGGTGCCAATAGCCCCAGGCTCCCGGCTTGAGGTGCCGGGCCGAGTGCGGCTTGCTGCGGGGTCCCGCGCTCCCAGCTTGGGGTCCCAGGCCAAGCGCTGCTCACCTCGGGTCCCCGAGCTCCCGGCTTGGGGTGCCAGGCTGAATGCAGATCGTCACGGGGCCCCGCACTCCTGGCCTGGGGTGCCGGCCTGAGCGTGGCTCGCCGCGGGACCCCACACTCCCAGGTAGGGGCGCCAGGCCAAACGTGGCAAGCCGCGAGGCCCCACGTCCTGCTCAGCATGGTAAACAAGTTGGTGGGGGGGAGGGCTTAGGTGGTGGGGTCCCTGGGGTGGTGGTTAGGGTGGGTGGGTCTTGGGAGAGGGCAGCCAAGGAACAAAGAGCAGGGGAACTAAATAGGGGGTAGGGTCCTGGGAGGGCAGTTAGAGGTGGGGGATGTCTCCAGAGGGGGCGAACAGAGGACAAGGAACAGGGGGAGGGGGAATTCATGGGTCATGAGTTCGGAGGGGGGCAGTCAAGGGGTGGGAAGTGGGTGGGGGTCAGATGCAGGCAGGGCCAGGCTGTTCTGGGAGGCACAGCCTTCCCTACCTGGCCCTCTGAACAATTTTGAACCCCAGTGTGGCCCTCGGGCCAAAAAGTTTGCCCACCTCTGATCTACAGTTACTGGCAGAAAGTTACAAATGTCACTAACATATCATTTAAATCAGATATATGAAGCTCTCCTCAGTAAGTTTTAGGAACAGAAAATGCCAAAGGACTGAATGCAACTATATTTTTTAACAATTTTTTTAAAAAACTCCCAGAAAAAAACAGCTATTCAGCCTTGGAAATCTGACTTTCCCCTCCTCTTATGTCTGGCTATGCAGAATATGCAGTAAATTGAATTCAATATCTGAGAAAAGCAAACCTCAGAATGAAGGACTTTAGAGTTCTAAATATCAGCAGGGTAGAGAACTGAGGCTCAAGGGGGTGCCAATAACTCATAAAAAATTAAAGCAACAAATACATAGAATAGATATAGAAATAGGTCCACTGATGCCTTCAAATCAAATGAAATATACTTGATGGGATACCTCTTCTTGATCCTAATATAACAGAAAATCCATGCTCTCGGTTAAGGTATTTCTCCACCCACCCGCTCCCAATGCACCACCTCCTTCCCTTAGAGAGAAGAATACAAGGAGAGAACACATGAACCCAAACTTGGCAATCCATTTAACTTTGTACATGTGAACAAGAATCACTGTGATGAAGTATCAAATCTCATTTATACCCTCAGAAATCACTAGAATCTAAGTAACCATCCATTGAAGTATTGAACGCTAGTAATGAGATTGTCACTATCTCCTGGCATAAATGTAGAATTATTTTTATATGTTGATTTTCTGGAGGAAGAGCACATGTGCATTTAATTTACATTTCAGATTTTTAAATGTTAGTACTGTCCTCAAGTTCTACTATAGGCAGTGTTGTTATAGCCGTGTCGGTCCCAGGGTATTAGAGTGACAAGGTGGGTGAGTGGACCAATAAAAGATATTACCTCACCCACCTTGTCTCTCTAGGTTCTGCTATGCAGTGTAGTTGCACTTGTCAGTCCCAGGACATAAAAGAGACCAGATGGGTAAGGTAATATCTTTTATTGGACCAACTTCTTCTGTTGGTGAGAAAGACAAGCTTTCAAGCCACACAGAGCTCTTCTTCAGGTCAGAAGAGCAATATGCAGCTTGAAAGCTTGTCTCTCTCACAAACAGAAGTTGACCAATAAAAGACGTTACCTCACCCACCTTCTCTCTCTAGGTTCTGATATGACAGTTTTCACAGATGAGATAACTGTACTAATATATTACCAGAATATTAAGATGTATACAGATGCATTATATGGATCTTGATCTACAGAAAGAGAGAAATAGTAGAATATTGCACATACGTGGAGTTTGTTTGCAACTATTAATTAGCTCAAAAGCTCTGACTGCTTTAATTGCTACATAGCTGCTTACCATGTCAACTACCATTCCAATTTTTCATTACGCTACAAACCTACAGTCAAAACAAGCTTGTGATAAATGAAGTACGTTTTTATACTAAGCAAGTATAAAGTATCTTGCTGGTCCATATAAAACTACTTTCTCTTTTCCTGCCTTTTTCTAAGGTTTATATAGGGTACAGAAGTCTGGCCTAGCATACAAAAATACCACCCCTCGACATCAGCAGCCTGATTTACAAGCATTTTGTTCCTGAATTCAGAGTTGACAGGGATGCTGTGCAAGCAAATGCCTATGAGGAACCTAAAATAGGGTATCCACTTGGGAAGAGATTAAGTGATTAAGTTTTGTGCTCCTGCCAGCTGCTAACTAAAATTTAAAGGGCCAGCATCACGTTTGTAAACTAAACGCAAAACAAGTAACTTCTCTGGTTCCCTGTTTTCTTCAATAGTCTTTCTTTTTTAAACCAGATAAGGAGATAGTTATAGCTGCCAGAAAGTGTCACCAATAGTTTGATTTTCCAGATGTTTATAAAAGTTAAATGTAAAATATATGGTTTTTTTCCTATGATAAAGAGTGTACAAATGAATGCATCTACAATTAAAAAGACATATTTCAATGCATTACTTTAATCACATTTGTCAGAAGTATGAGCTAACAAAAATATCTGGCATTAAAATACTAACCATGTTTTCATAGACTATGAACTCAGATTACCTTTCTGACACTGTTTACTTTTAATTTTTTTTAATTAATACTACTACTGCACACTGTTCTAAGGCTTCCATCACAGGAGTGGGCACTTTTACACAAATTTAACTAAAATAAAGACAACTGGCAACACCTCCCTATCCTCCTCCTGCATTGCATATTTTATTTCTTTGTTTTAGTATTATCATGAAATATGTGAAAACTTTGTTTTCCCAATGCTAGTTTTAAGTGGTGATAAATTCCCTTTAAGAAAACAGTATTTTCCATTTTTCTGAAGCTTCTGGATGGGAACTTATATAACCCACAGCACTGTAGTAGGAGTGCCTCTCTCAGAAGCTCAGTTTCCAAAGTTAGACTGTCTGTACGAGGGTCGGTAGGTCCTCCCAGCCGCTGGAGGCAGCAAGGAGCTACTGCTTCGCGGCAAGCCCTCGGTCGCACCTTCCGGTCGCGGGGAAATTAGGGTTGGGAGGTGCGCCGGCAAGAGTCCGTGGCGCGCCCCTCAGGCAGGGGAGCACCGGCTAGAGTCTGGGGTGCACCTCACATGCAAGGGGGCACCAGCAGGAGTCCGGGTCGCCTGCCGCAGGCAGCTCCGGTTCCCCTTCGGCGTCTGCCTCTGCCAGCCAAGGGTCACTGCTGGGCTCTAGCAGTGCCCCGGGGTACTCGGCCACGGGCAGCTCCGGTTCCCCCTCGGTGCCCGCCTCAGCCTGGCACTGGGCTCCGGCAGTCCCTCGGGGTACTCGGTGACAGGCAGGTCTGAAAACCCCAGTCCTTCCTGTAGACTAGGGTTCCCTGGGTCCAGGGCCTCCCCTGGCTTGGCAGCAGGGTGTGGAGGGAGCAGCCAGCGGTCTGCGTCTGTCTCCCTCCCTGGTGCTGCCCTGACTGAGCTAAGAGCCCCACCCTTTGTACTTCCTGTCCCACCCCTCCCCTTCCTGGGGGTGGAGCCAGCTTGGTCTGACCCTGCCCACTCAGGCTGAGAGAGTGGTTCTTTCCCCTCTGGCTGGGAGGGAGGCCACCCAGGCCCCCTACACTGTCTTACACACTCCGTATGTTTCATTTAATGAAAATCCAATGTCAGAAGTCACTTTACAGCAAACTGGCCATGGGTCAAGGGGTTTGGGTTCTGCTCTATATAGACATAACTTTCCAGGAATTCATATTCCATCACAAAACTACACAGCTATGCTATAAGTACTTTTGTCACCTTTCATGAACATCTTTAAAATACAGTCAGGCTCACAGCAATACATATTGTTTTCACCTCTCATTTCTCCCCCTCTCTCCCCCTTAAGCCTTGAGTGCAAATGGCATGAAGAAAGCAACTGATCATAAAAATTAATGTTTTGCATTAGTACAAAAAGTGAGAAAATCTTAATTTGCCATCATTGAGTCTTACTGAGTCATTTGCCTTATTCTACTAATTTATTTTTAATTTGCAAGTTTTTACAACTTCTTCCACTTTCGCACTAAAACTAGAGTGCTTCACTTTTGCACTAAAACTGGAGAGCTAGAAGCAATTCACAAATATACTACCATCCTGATTTTCACACTTCATGTTTTCAGGACCTTTCTGAGTTTGACCTTACACTAAAAAAATAAAAAATAAAAATGAAACACTGTGGCAGGCATGTAATAAAAGTCAAGCTGGCATTTGTCCCTGGCACAACTGCAGAACATCTACTTGCTTATATTATGGAATGAAACACTGAAGCCAACAGGAGTGCTGGAATCTAAGCAGCTAGCTTTAGCAAACTTTGCCAAAGTGAACCCACCCTCTGAGAAGTAACTCCAGAAGGGGAAATATCGGCAGTCAGATTCCAAGACTTACCACAGAAGTAACTCACTTATGAAACAAAAGTAAAATACAATCAGACGGTAATGTTACAATTTAATATTGTTTCCCCTCCACATTAAATGCCACTCTTAGAAATGTACTCTCCTTTAGAAAACCTTTTGATTACTTTCAAGAACTACTTTCAGATAAAGAAACACATCTTGACTACACTAAATCAGAATGATTATTGTGGAAATAATGTAAGAACTGCTGAACACTTGAGACACTGATCAAACAGAGCTTGACTCAATTTTTCAATACAATAATCATAAAATGTATGACAAATTGAATTTTTGAGATTAGCTCATTTCAAGAATTTCAAATATTGTAATAGGCCAGCCTTTAAATAGCATGCAGATTTTTTTTAAAAAAAGTATGATTTTATATAGACAGTTTTGCTCATATTTATACAGAAGTTTTTAGCAAGAAGGGGGAAGCCCTACAGAAAAGGAAACGCACAAAAAATACATTTCTACGCCTGCTCCACTTCCCTTCAACTCTCTGCATGTGCTTCCTGCTAAGCTTTTTCCTTTATTTGTGTACTTCCGCCAAAGCCACTAGAAGTGTTGCAACTGTCACTTCTCATTCCTCTCTCCCACTGCACCACAGTCCTGCAGCATTCATAAAGGTACCTTCAAATGAAGGCCACACATCTGGCTGCCCCTCACTACCCTGCTCTAGCTACTCCTCAGGTACCAGGAGCAGATTCAGCTGAGTAGGGCATGGGAGCAGCCAGAGGAAAGGACACAGCTTCCACGCCCCCACCACCACCCCCAAGACATCTGCATGAGTCCCAGGAGCAACAGGTGCTAGTCGATGGGGAGGGACAATATGGTAAGGGAGAACCTTCACTCCCAACCGCCTCCATACATGCTAGGAAACACAGAGAGCCGATAATGAGGGAGAATGGGGGCAGGATGAGGGTCAGACAGCCAGAGGATGAAATAGTGGATATGCATTTTGCAACCAGTCTCAGGTGAAAGGACCTTTTGGACTTATTGCATAAAGATGTCCCATACATGCACGATAGTGGAAAGCGCTCTTCCTCCTCCCAGCCCCGTCTTTGGAATGTATGGTAATCTATGCTTTGGACATCCAAGGCTGAAAGAGGCGCAGCATGCTTTACCAAGACATGATCCCGAAGACCATCCAGAAACTACCACTGGTTTATGCAGTGGTCTGTCTCCTTAGCAGAGCAAACCATCCAAAGTTAGTCAGGCCAACCCTTGGTATCCGCTGTCTATCAATATGAGGGACATTTCAAGGTCGTAGTCTTTACTCTTAAAGCCATAGATGGTGCAGAATCTGAATGACCACCTTTCACTCTGCAGACAGGCAGCCAAGAGAGACAAACTCAGATTTAAAAAACTTACTGAAGCAGGTTGTACTCACAGGGTGGCCCTGGGCTGTGGAATTTGCTGCCACAGTGAGCCTGATAAGAGCTTTGCCACTTTTGAAACACACAGCAAGACATCCCTTTCTGCAAGCTTTTCAGTAAGACAGAGAAACAGAACCAGCTGTGGATTCAAGGAAATGTACCCTCTAGTTCTGAATCCTCTGAGCACAAAAAGTAAAGAGGAGTTGTTCCTCACCTGACTGATTTACTGTCACCTTTAAATTTTACATAACTAACATCCAGATACTACACTGATTAGTGCCTTCAAAATAAGAATATCATTAGCAATAAAAGCATTAATATTAATCATAGAATTTATTAGTAAACACATGCAAAACATCCATTAATCTTAAAGTAGAACTTCACTTGGGTATATATTGATCTCAAGATGCAGACTAGTCTATCAACAGGAAGACATACCCTTTTACGTTTGTAACTGACTAAATGTCAGCATTATTAATAAAGAAACAAAAACAAACAGCTATCCTGATTCATTTACTGTATCAATAAGCAACAACTGTGTTCAGTTTCACTACCAGTCCATGAACTAAACCAAAAAAATTACACTATATATTTTTGCAAAGTCTACCCTTTCCTTACTGATGCTTCTTAATCTGCTGTGTGGGGTTAATAAATACATATTATATCAATTGAACTCCTCTTTTTTTAGCTTGGGTCCAAAGGACTTTTACAAATGGCAGTGATTTGAACTTCCTCATATTAGTTAAAGCACAGGAACAGGTATAACAATAAAAATGTATAACATGAAATGTACCTGCTTTTCCTTTCAATGAGAATGGCCACATAGGAAGCTGGTAAAGCAGCTCCGAAGCCCGGAGTCCAAAAGTAGAATTTTCCAAGTATCCTCCTGAAAATGTAATTTTATATCTATTATATTACATGCCAAAGCATCAAGAAACTTAGTGTAAGATGTATGTGTTGTGCTCAACATAAGACTGTATTCATGTCAATTTTCCAATTATAGATATACATTGCACCCTTTGAATTAGTCCATATTGCACAGACACTAGCAGTAATACTTTTACACTTACTCAGTTCCTTTCAGTGAAGATCTCCAAATACTTCATAAACATTAAGTCCCATAATACCACTTAGGTACATCAGTACTGCACCCATTTCATTCATTTATTTCAAAGCAGATAGAACCTAAGCCCCCAAGTGATATTTATGAAAAGTTAAAGAATTATGTCGAACTACACAAAAATTGTGACTGCTACTGTCTCTTCTGCAGTCAGGATAGATTTCGAGCAGTGGTCTTCAAACTTTAGGGGCCGCGGAGGAAAAAGTCTGGCGGCCCCCCGGGGTGGGTATGTCCACCGAAATGCCGCTGCAGAAAGTGGACGTTTCCAGCGATGGCGGCATTTCGATGGTCTAAAAATAGCCCGCCCGGGACTTCAGCGGTCTCCTGGGTGGTCTCGGCGGCAGCAGCAAGGTCTCGCGCACCCCCGGAGATGGTCTCGCGCACCCCAGTTTGAAGACCACTGATTTAGAGGTGTAGGGAATGGATGTTAGGCTATAAAATGAACTAAAAGGTGGTTCAGATAAGTACACTTCACAACATGTCCTGAAGACAGATAGGGAAACTCATGCTGAGAAGTTAAGTGACTTCTCTAAGGTCACCCAATAGGTCAATGTCAGAGCTGAAAATAGAATCTAGGGGTCAAATCCTAGCTTTATTAAACTCAAGAACTGCAAATCTCCCATTGACTTCTATAGGACCAGGATCTCACCCCAGTCTCACCCCAGGAGTTCACAACTTCAGGAATAACACAAATAAAAGAATCTTATAAATTCTGGGCACATTAATAAACAGAATCATTCTGAAAATGGATTTATTACCCAAAATAATGACTAGCTGTAAGGAATTAAGTTTTGGGGCAAAAATTAAATTTGTTACTGTGGAAAAAGGGAAGAACAACATACATATTTGCTAAATGTAAATTTCAGTAGCAGCCCAATTGTCTAGTCAGTCATTAAAAACTTGATTCTGAACTCTTGCATATGCAGCTTACTTGAACAAACTGTGGAGGCAATAACCCATCTCCAAGAAATGGGGGTACTTGTGAAGTGGAAAGATTGTACGCAGTGCTTTAACAAACAATAGCAGCTGATTCAGCAGCACAATCTCATTTGAGACTCTATCCTCATAAAACAGCGCAAGTAACATGATAAATTCATATGAGACAATGAAAAGAGATGAAATCACATATGAGAAATTGCAACACATAATAAAGAACTAGTGAAATTAGAAACACCATTTGGACCAGCTCCATTTTATCCTTGTCCTAGAAAGTGCAAAGGACTTACCTCATTCTATCTTTGCTCTCAATATTCCACTAAAACAATGATACGAACAAGTACAACCAGTTTATGTTCAAAAGCAAGAAGAGTCAGTGAATCAGCAACGAATGATGTAATGGTAATTATACACACTATACATTCCCATGGCTACAGAAGGATAATTTCACTGGACAGTGCCAAATGCTGCACCAGCTAAAAGTTCATTATTACAGAAATCTGTTGTTTTGGCATAGTTTTGAATCATTCTACTAATACTTACATTTTCAGTTTGATAAGATTTAAAAGACAGCAATATACATTTTACATAGTGCAGCTGCCTGCAAATTCAAATGCCAAAAGCACTTCTCACCACGAAGAATCTAACAATATAGACAGAAATACTGTTCTGGATTACAAGGTTACTGTTGTGCTGTCTAGTGCTTAGAACAGGGAATTGGGAGTTAGAAACCTAGGTTCTCTTTCAATGCCTGCCACTGATTCACTATGCAACCTTTCCAAAAATTAAGGCTTGTCTACACACAAACATACAATAATTTAGTTAACTGGAAAAAATCCCTTTGTGGACATACTTCTGTTGGTCTAAACTGGTTTAACTTGCCCTGTAAGCTAAACCAATATAAGCCATGTTTAAACCAGTATAAAAGTGTCTACACAGGGCTTGGCACTAATATAACTAAATCTGTTTACAATCACACTTTTAGGAAACCAATTGAAGTGTGTATCTCAATGGTAGTATTTTCTAAAGCACTTTTAAGTGACTTAAGAGCTTGAAACTGCTAAGTCAGGGGTCGGCAAACTTTTTGCCCAGAGGGCCACATTGGGTTTCAAAATTGTGCGGAGGGCCGGGTAGGGAAGGCAGTGCCCAAACAGCCTGACCCCACCCCCATCTGACCCCCACCCACTTCCCGCCCCCTGACGGCCCAGCTCAGAACATCTGACCCATCCAATCCCTCCACCGCTCCTTGTCCCCTGATTGCCCCCTCCGGAGACCCCCCCATTCTAACTGCTACCCCAGAACCCTAGCCCCTATCTAAACCACAGCCAGGGAGTGCGGGGCCCGGCGGCTCCCCACGCTCCACCCGGCCGTGGGCCAGGGA
>ML677344.1:13941727-13962189 GCA_007922305.1 Dermatemys mawii | reverse complement strand
GCCGTGGGCCAGGGAGCGCGGGGCCCGGCGGCTCCCCACGCTCCACCTGGCCATGGGCCAGGGAGTGCGGGGCCCGGCGGCTTCCCGTGCTCCACGCTTCACCCAGCCGTGGGCCAAGGAGCGCGGGGCAGGCCTGGCCCGCAAGCATGGGAACTCGCAGCATGCAGGGCTCAGCCGCCCATGGAGCATGGGGCCCAGCGGCTCCCCGCACTCTCAGCCAGGGAGAGCGGGGCCCGGCACACCGGACTTGGACGATCCCCGGCCCGGGAGTGTGGGGCAGACTCGGCCCGGGAGCACGGGAACCCACAGCACGCCGTCTGGCCCTTCGGCCAGGAGCAAGCTCGTGGGCCAGATAAAAATGGCCAGTGGGCCACGTGTAGCCCACGGGCCGTAGTTTGCCCACCCCTGTGCTAAGTGCCCACATTACTTTTGAAAACTGGACTTAGGTGCTTTTCAAAAATTTACCCAAACTGTATCTCACAGTTATCCCATACTTAAAATACTTACACACTTTTTAAACCATATTTAACATCTTTGGATAAAGGTGCCATATAGGTACAAAGTATTAACATAACTATAGTGGCAAGGTATTTATTTGAAATTCTGCTTCCTTGAAGATATCTTCTTCCAGGGGTCTCACTTCTGGTTCCTCCACTCCGTAGTGTGAGGAAGGTAGAATTCTCAAGGGCAGCAGACAGATGTCTGAGCACAAGCTAGACACCATACTGACTGTTACCCAGGATGCTTTGTGCTTAATTCAATCCTTGGAACCTTCCAACCAGTTCCAATAGAGCAGAAAGTGAAATATCCCCGGAGAAAGTCAGAGATTAAAACTGAAAATGACTGACAAAAAACTAGCAGATCAGAAAAAAAATTAAAAATAGAGATGTAAAATACAATGTCACCTCAAACAGACTCTCTTCCAACCTCAAAGGAAGGTAAATGGGTGATTTATAATCCTGAAAAGTGAAAACTTCAGAGAAGCAGAATTACAAGGGAAGCAAAAAATGATTACTCAGCTTCTCATAACTGCTGTTCGAGATGTGTTGTTCACGTCCATTCCAATCAGGTGTGTGTGCACTCATACGTGCATGGCAGCCAAAAGATTTTTCCCCTAGTAGTATCCATTCGGTTGGCTTGGCTCCCACTGGAGTCGCGCCTTCATAGTGCTTGATATAGGGCCCTCCTGACCTGCCACCCACTTCTTGCTGGCTACTCCAACAGAGGGGTTAGTGGGTGGGTATTGGAATGGACGTGAACACCACTTCTAAAAGAACAATTATGAGAAGGTCAGTAGCCATTTTTTCCTTCTTTGAGCGCTTGTTCGTGTCAATTCCAAACCAGCTGATTACCAACTCCAAATTTTGGAGGCGGGGTCAGAGCTTAGATATTCACTGATTGAAGCACTGCTCTACCAATGGCTGCGTCGTCTCTGGCCTGCTGGGTGACAGTGTAATGCGATGTAAAAGTATGTATTGAGGACCACATCGCCGCTCTGCATAGTTCCTCAGTGGGAACCTGTTCCAGGAACACTGCTGAAGAAGCGTGTGCCCTAGTGGAATGCACTGTGATGAAAGAGGCAAGCATCTCTGCCAGGTTATAGCATTCTCAGATACAGAACGTGAACCACGATAAAAATGAGAGGAGACTGGAAGCCCTTTTATCCTACCCGACACAACCACGAACAATTGGATTGACAGCTTTGTTCTCTCAACGTAAATGGCTAGTGCTCTGCGAACATCCAATGAGTGAAGCCTCTTTTCCCCGCCACTTGCGTGTGGCTTAGGAGAGAACACTGAAAGGAAAATGTCCTGGTTGTTGTGAAATTGAGACACAACCTTTGGAAGTAAAGCTGGATGTGGTGTGAGCTGAACTTCATCCCTCTAGAACACTGTGTACGGGGGCTCTGATGTTAAGCCCTTGAACTCAGACACCCTTCTGGCTGAGGATATCGTTGAGGATATCGCTATCAGAAATGCCACCTTGTATGAGAGGGAGAACACAGAGCAAGTCACCAGCAGTTCAAAGGGCAGCCCCATCAGTTTGGAAAGGACCAGATTAAGATCCCAGGCTGGGACCAGTTGTCGGACATGTGGATATAGTCTGTTGAGACATTTCAGGAAATGACTGACCATCAGATTGGCAAAGATCGACCGGCCCTCTCCACCTGGATGATAGGCAGAAATGGCGGCCAAGTGAACCCTTATTGACAATATGGACAGCCCCTGCTGCATCATATGGAGAAGACAGTCCAGTATAAGTGATACAGATGCGAGTGCTGGAGATAGCCAGTGCTGCATCAATCAGATGGAAGAGATTTTCAGTTTGGCTAGGTAGGTAGCCGTGGTGGAGGGTTTCCTACTGCCAAGGAGGCCTTGTCTTACCCAGTCCAAGCAGGAGAGCTCCATCGTGGTTAGCCATGGAGCTTCCATGCCATGAGGTGCATTTCCTGACCAAATGTCAATTTTAGTTCCTAGATATCCCAGGTTAACTGAAGCCCTCTTCTCTTTTGGACTGTCAGGACTGTCATCTGGCAGCTGAACCTAACCAGTTGTCTTTGCCAGGAGATCAGGTTTTCTGCAGCCCTTCTATCTGATAACATATCCAAGAGCCTTCTCCAAGGATGTGAGCACAGAATCTGGAGGGTTTCTGAAAAAAATGGTCTGGTAGTTCCAGCCAATGCCGAGGACCAATGTATCCATGGTGACAAGGGGCCATGAGAAAATAAAGGTTCCCAAGTTTACAGTCAAGAAAGTTGGTTGGTTCCAAGGGCAATAGTTAAACTCAGAGGGTGAGAGAGCTAGAGAGAAGTTAGTATGAAGTGGTAATTTTTTTAGGACGTTAGAGGTTTATATCAGGTTTATAATGGAAAGCAAGTTTCAGCCTTAATTATCTCCACTATTACTTGCAACACACGTTGACTAGGTCTACTGAGTAACAAAGAATCACCTAGAGTCACTTTTCAGGGCAAAGCCATACTTTAAAGGGAGTTTTATTTGTGTCCCTAAAGAGGCTGACAACATCCCTTGTCATGAAGTGGCACGAGGTTTGAAAGTCAGGTTCATTCTAGTTTACACATCTACACAGATGAGTTAGGGTTTGTTTTTATGGAAGAAACTGAGCAGCCTAACTACTTTGGTATAATATAGCTATTCTGGAGTGACTGCCCCACATGGACACTATTTCAGAATAAAAAGTGATTTTATTCTAGAATTACTCCTTTTCGTGAACAGAGTAACTATTCCAGAATAAAGATACTTTTATTTCAGAACAATCTCTCCACACGGGGAGCTATTAAAGCATACCTGTTCCAGTTAATTTCTTTGTGCAGAAAAGCTTATTGTCACAGTTCAAGAAGGAAGAACAATGGCTGAAAGACTGAACAATCACATTCACCCAGCCAGCCAATGAAAAAGCTCCAGTATAGCTGCTATTGCTCTTCTCCGGTTCCTTTATGACCAGAGTTAATGTAATAAAGAGAAAGTAACCAAAAAAAAGTTCATTTATTATAATGATATTTACATCTCCTTCAGGAGGGCAGAAATTAAAGGTCAATATCAATCAGCTATACCATTTCCTCCAAAGGACTCCAATTTTAATCAGGCATGCTGTGACAGGTATTACACTTAGTGCATGTATAGATATAGATGAAGTACAAAAGGATGGAAAAAAATAATTCACAAAGTGATTTACTGACAAAAACAGCGGGAAACATATGCACTGAATTAGTAAAGACAGAAAACAAGATGGGAAAACCTTTCATTTGGTCATCTTCTTATTCCAACAAAGGTCTGGCTGCTTTTCAAATAAGTCACAATAGGAAGCATATAGAAATAATTCTACAAATAAAAAGGAAAAACTGAAGATACTATATAACAAGTCATTCTCAAATATTTAGCATAGTGTATACCAACCTTAAAATGCAAAAGAAAGCAATATACAAGCTCCCATTCGCAGTCAGAAAGGAAGTTGACTGCAAAATCTCAGGTAGCAGTTTGTGCAGATAATAGTCAAGCTTTCGTTTCCTGAGAACTGCTGCAATCTGGAAGGAGAAAAAAAGATGCATACTTGAATTCAACTAGAATTCAACTAGTTTTTTTTACATTGTAAAGAAAAAGAGGACTAGCGAGCAGGGAGACATGTTCATGTAAACAATAAATCAAAGCCTCTTAATTTACTGACATACTTTTATGAAGGATACCATAAAGATTTCCTCTGAACTTGTACAGCTGTGAGGATACCAAAAAATAGAGGCAATCCCAAATTATGACCATAAGAAGAAGTTTACTACATTGCTGACCATAAGAGTGGGAGAAGGCTAGCTATTTTAAGCTGATAATAAATTTTCAGAATATTTGTGTTCCAAGCTATGAAAATGAATACAGGTTAAAACAGGGGTCAGCAACCTTTCAGAAGTGATGTGCCAAGTCTTCATTTACTTACTCTAATTTAAGGTTTCGTTCCAGTAATATATTTTAACATTTTTAGAAGGTCTCTTTCTATAAGTCTATAATATAAAACTAAACTATTGTTGTATGTAAAGCAAATAAGGTTTTTAAAATGTTTAAGAAGCTTCATTTAAAATTAAATTAAAATGAAGAGCCGCCCAGACTGGTGATCAGGACCCAGACAGTGTGAGTGCCACTAAAAATCATCTTTCACGCGTGTCATGGGTTGCCTACCCCTGGGTTAAAACATCCCTAAGCAGTCCAAGCATAAGCCTTATGCAGACCCCGCCATAAAATAGTGAAATACTTCTGTAAATTTTAACTTCAAGGAACCTAACAATTTGTTTTACCTTGACAGGCAAGTCTTCCTCAAAAAAATTCGCTATGAGGCCAGAGATCAGAAAGAGAGAGCTTGGAATAACCATATCATTTATGCAAAGCATCTCTTATAGGTAGGTCCTCTTGTTAAAAAAAAAAAGAAAAAAAAATCAGACAATAAGTGTCAGACAAAGAGAACAGACTAGATATAGACCAGGGATCGGCAACCTTGGCACGCGGCCCTGCAGGGTAAGCACCCTTGGCAGACCCGGCCGGTTTGTTTACCTGCCTCATCCGCAGGTTTGGCCGATCGCGGCTCCCACTTGCCGCGGTTTGCCACTCCGGTACAACGGGAGCTGCGGGAAGCAGCGTGGTGCTGGCCGTTGCTTCCCGCAGCCCCCATGAGACCAGAGAGGCAAACCACAGCCAGTGGGAGCCACAATTGGCCGAACTTGTGGATGCGGCAGGTAAACAAACCAGCCAGGCCTGCCAAAGGTGCTTACCCTGCAGGGCCGCGTGCCAAGATTGCCGATCCCGGATATAGATAATAAATATACCTAGAGGTCAATTTAATTTCTGCTTGTATGTTTTATAAGAAGGGTGAGATTACTTGCAAGAAAAGCATATAGCTTTTTAGATTCAGTCTATCAACTAAGACTTACAGGTAGCAAAAAACTCAAATAATTGTTCTGAATTTCGAAGAAATTAGTATAGTGGTGAAGGACAAAGATGTACTCACTTAACACTTCCTATTCAGATTTTCATTATTGCCTTTCATTCTTTCCTTCACTTCTCTCTCATCTGAGTGGACGAGGGCACCAAGTGTCCTAATTCAAATCAGCATGCTGCCGAAGGCAAAAACCCACAGGGCCTCTGCCATTCAGACCAGGTGGAAATTGCTTCCCAACCTCAAATATGACAATCAGAGAGACCCTGAGTGTGTCAGTGAGACCCACCAGCCAGAAACCTTAGAAAGAATTCACTATAGTCACTCAGAGCCTTCCTCCTTCTAGTGTTCCATCTCAGACAACTGGAGATACAGTAGAACTTCAGAGTTACAAACATCAGTTACAAACTGACCAATCAACCATACATTTGGATATGTACGTATGCACTCAGGCAGAAGCAGACACTCCCCCCTCCCCCCACCCCCGCAAAAAAAAAAAAAAGCATGGTACTGTGTTAAATGTAATCTACTAAAAAAATAAAGGGAAAGTTTAAAAAAAAGATTTGACAAAGCAAGGAAACTGTTTCTGTGCTTGTTTCATTTAAATTAAAATGATTAAAAGCAGCATTTTTCTTCTGCATAGTAAAATTTCAATGTTGTATTAAGTTAATGTTCAGCTGTAAACTTTTGAAAGAATGGTATCGACATTCTGTCAATGTTTTCTCAAGAGTTCCGGACAAAGCCTAATCGTAGGGCAGTGGGCTGGTATTCAGCAGACTTGTAATCAATTCCCAACTCAGACCAGCCATGTCACCCTCAGCAATTTGCTTGAACTACCCTGTGCCTCTGTTCCCCATCTGTAAAATGGAGAGAGTACTTCCCTATCTCACAGGAGTGACGAGGAGTTGGGAGGATAACATCCATTAATAATTCTGAGCCACTTAGCTATTAAGATGATGAGGGCAATATATGTATTAGATAGGAGAGGTTGAAGAGTCAGCATAGATATGGAGTCCTGCTTGCTGAAGGGAAAAGAGTGTTCAGTGTATTCTGGGCAGCACTGAGAAGAACTGCAGAGCCTGTTACAGCTGAGTTTCTTAGCTGTCAGATAGTTTGTTAACATAACTGCGGGCATAGACGGGGTGGTTGACATTTCCTGACCTTGTTATCATTTAAATCTTAAATCCTTTCCATGCACAAAGCTCCACAGAGCAGGAAAATTTAAATTGCGAGAGCAGCAGAATCCCAGGCTTCTCCCTCATTTTCCTGAGGTCTGGGTTTTCTTCATCAGTTTCCAGGAAAGCCTCCTGGATATCTTGGAGGCCTGTCAGATTAAGTTATAAATGCTATCTTTTTCTCTGTGCATAGATGCTAATCCTTAATTATGGGCACGAGTGGATTTTGCCAAAAGTGATTAAATAAATCCTTAATACGTAACTGTAAACATGTCAGATCTGGTTATCCTTCTCCCACAGGAAACAGATCTATTGCCTAAGGTTGTGTCATTTTTTATTTGATCCTTTTTTCTTTTCTTTTTTTGTAAATGTACTTTAATTTCGGCATTGCAAATAAGTGGATATTTAAATTGAGTGTCGAATGGTTTGTCTGCCAAAATGAATAATTAACATTGTTTTCTGATCAAGCAGGTCTAACTTGAAGAGGCTGGAAACTCTGCATATTTGTAGACTGAGCCTAAACAATTCTCTTCTAAAGGGCTCTGTTATGAAATGCTGTCTTAGTATGAGAGAATATTCTTTATATCCAGCTTCAGAAAATTCTGTTCTATGTAGCTTTTTACACAGCCCTCATCAACATAGTTTCTGAGTGAATTCCAGTCGTGCATTAGGCGGTGATAACACAATTTCTACATCTAATGTGTTAGGTCTCTTCTCACACACCTGAAATATAGGGGGGGAGAAGGTCTAAGTGTCCAGCAGTTTTTTGTACTGTATAATATTTCCAAAATCTTATTCAATAAGAAAACATTTAAACTATTAACTTTGATTATTCATTAAAAAAAAAAAACTTTGCTAACCATGCTTTGCACCTTAAAGACTACTAGCAAACAAAGTCTGAAGTTTTAAAAAAGTTAAAGACATCAAGTGAAAACAAAAGATTATTAATGGAAAATATTTTCCAATCTTAATTATAGATTTCACAGTATTATATTTTGATCCTCAAACCTGAAGAAATTAAGCATGGGACTACAGTCCATTATATCAGAACACCAACACTTTGTAGAAAAGTCTTGCTGCCACTTTTCTTTCAAAAATGCTCAGACATAATCTTTTCAAAAATATCTCCAGTCTTGCAGAGTTGTCATAAAAATGTACGACTCCAGGCCCTAAAATCTATTCACTCACCCTCTATTATGGAGAACAAGAGTAATTCAAACACTAATAGTATTTTACTCACCCTTCAAAATAGAACTATTTGCTCTGCACAAGCAGATTTTTGCAAGACAGACTAGCTCAATCAATACACTTTGAGAGGAAATAAACACAATAATTAGAAAATGGTTCCAACACAAGAACTATGCATTCTTATAAATTAGCTTTAAAGCCATGGGGCCAGAATTTTAAAGGTAGTTAGGCACCTAAAGATCCAGACAGGTGCCTAGCGGGGTTTGCAAAAGTGCCTAAGCGAGGACATTTGTAAATCTTGCCCATAGTCATTACATTCAGTTTTTGTTTCTACAGCAATTGGTGTTCATCCCTTCCCTTTGCACGCTTGTAGTACATAGGCTGTTACATATATTTCTTTTCTGAACCTTTTCCAAGCCCAATATTTTTTTTTTTAAGATGGGGCGACCACATCTGCATGCAGTATTCAAGATGTGAGCGTACCATGGATTTGTATGGGGCAATATGATATTTTCTCTATCACCTATCCCATTCTTAATTATGCCAAACATTCTGTTTGCTTTTTTGATTGACGTTGCACAGTGAGTGGATGTTTTCAGAGAACTATCCAAAATGACTTCAAGATCTCTTTCTTGAGTGGTAGCAGCTAATTTAGACCCTGTCTTTTTATATGTACAGTTGGGATTATGCTTTCCAATGTGTATTACTTTGCATTTATCTACATTGAATTTCATCTGCCATTTTGTTGCTCAGTCATGCGGTTTTGAGAGATCCTTTTTAGGCAGCTCTCTCAGCCTGCCTAGAACTTAACTATCTTGAGAAGTTTTGAATTACTGCAATATGCAAACCCAGCAAATTTCTGATGCATCTGACAGTTGCTCAGTTTCAGAAAAATTCAACCTAAGGCCAACTGGAGCACAACAGATAAAGGGGTAAAGAACCTCAGACATTTCCTGTCCTTTATTTGATCTTTCTGCTGGGTCTCTTCCTTCATCCCTCTCCTTTCAAATTTCTTCACAAAACGTTGCAAAAACTGAAAAAGTTTTGTGAAGCAGGCCAGATTGACTTAAATATTTTTGTTACTGATGCATGTAAGTATGTCAGTACCACTCAGGAAAGACTTAACACTGACTGCACTGAAGGCTTCATGGTGTGCAGGAATCTGTATCAACAATTCATATATCCTCAGCATGTGCAAACTATTTGCCCAAAAATAAGTAATTCAGAGATCATGACAGCTTGATGATAATGTTAGAGGTCTTTTTCGCAATCTATGATCTATATTCCTACTTGTCTCAAATCATGGGAAGAACACCACATGGTATTATGGATTTGGCCAGAGAAGAACAAGAGACTTATGAAACACTTGGCGAGAATCAAGTGACTCAGTAATTCCTTTGAGAGCCTCACTGACTTTCAGTGGATGCAACTTCCATCTCAGGGTCCAAACTGAGCTCCTGGGAGGACTCTTGAATAGAGTGTCCTTGAGCTCAGTCAGATTTCTTGGCTCATTCATTGTGAAATAGTCACAGATGATTTCCTCATTAAAATCACATCTTCGGGGTTATAAATTACTAGCAATGACATTTTCACCTTTTCCCATCCCTCCCCCTTCTATACAGGTCAACAAATCTTCTTGCCGATGAATTTTGTAAGTGTACACGCTGCTTCCTTTTAAATTAGTGAACGGAGATATTTTCCATTATTGGCTAAAAGGCTACATTAAAAGACTGTCAAATTGAAAGCTAATCAATTTCAAATTATCATTTAGAACGGGGTAGGCAACCTATGGCACGGGTGCCGAAGGCAGCACGCAAGCTGATTTTCAGTAGCACTCGCACTGCCTGGGTTCTGGCCACTGGTCTGGGGGGCTCTGCATTTTAATTTAATTTTAAAAGAGCTTCTTAAATATTTTAAGACCTTATTTACTTTACATACAACAATAGTTTAGTTATATATGAAAGACTTATACAAAGAGACTGTCTGAAAATGTTAAAATATATTACTGGCACATGAAACCTTAAATTAGAATGAAGAAATGAAGACTCGGCACACCACATCTGACAGGTTGCGACCCCTGGTTTAGAAGCTTCAGGTATTACAGCTACCACAAATCCTCTCGCCAATTATTACAAGGATATTGACATATTCCTATTTTAAAAAAGAAAAATTCCAACCTTTGTTAATGCATAAAAGATCCTCACAAACGAGAATAAATTATGTGAACTATATAAAGCACAGCAAAATTAAGTACTATCAAAAACAACGAAAGAGTGAAAAGCTGAGGAAATTTTCTTCCTCTAGTCAAAAGTATATCTTGTGACACTTATAGGTAACATTTTCATCCTGAATTGTGATTTTCAAGTTGATGCGGTCCTTTTAGAAAGCTGACTGCAGATATGTAGAAGAATAAAAGTAATCCCATTGGACAATTTAAAAACCCATGAAAATAAAAAAATTATAACAATTATGAATAAGTTCTCATGCTAACAAAGAGCTTATAACCACTGCACTGTGAAAGCAAAAAAAAATTGTCTTTTGAATAATCTAACAATTACAACACTCACTATGTATTAAAAAACACACATTTATTTCTTGCGACCACTGACAATGTTTATAAAAGTCTTTTATAAATGACTATTAACATTCAACGCAGTGATAAAAGCATGTACATACATGTGCACACAGATCTATTTTCCTGGCCACAGTACAATCAGCAACCATGACTACAAATGTATTTATTATAACAATAATAGTAATAATAGCAATAATAATGACAGTTTTTCCTGGCCAGACGCTAGCACAATATCTGATTACTGAGGAAATGGAATGTTTTCATTATTACATTAATGTCCTGGGTAGAGACAACACAGTTTGAATAAATACACTTATCAGGGAAATTCTGCTAGAACAAATGTGTTTAACATATCCTTGTAGCTACCATGGTTCTGATCCCAATGCAGACAGGGACAAGCATTTGGCTATACTGTCAGAGGCTTTTTCACTCTGTCCTCAAAGTAAAAGTTCCCAATTGACTAAATATTAAAACTGACTAAATGTTACTGGAAGTCAATGGGTGTTGAACATACAAATAAAGGAGGATAAAACTCAGCCCCATGAGGGTTCCTCTGGTTGCACTATGAAGGGAAAGAACAAATAAATGTATCATGTTGAAAATTTGTGAATGTATCATACATTTTAGAATTGTACTTCAACAATTTACAAGTAAATGTAAATATTATCTAGTAAACCCTTAATTGACATTAAACTGGGCTGCATAAAAATATACAGCTAGAGCTGAACCCTCATCTCCCAGGCACAGCACATGCTACAACATCCTACAAAAATGTGCCACTAGGCATGCATCTGCAAGTTAATTTTTTGAGATATGACAGGTTGAAATGGAGCTTAAATTAGAGTAGGCATGCCTCTTACAGTGTAATTAGGGTTCAACGATCAACGTTTAATAAGAGTAAAAACTATTTAAATTGTTGTTTAAACATTTTTGCCTCGATTTTCATTAACAATTTCACTACAAGTTTCTGGAACACCATCAGCAAGTACAGAAGACCTTTAGAGCCTGCAGGACCCCTATGCAACCTATCGAACTTCTACAAATTTCACTATCACCAGTGTACATTTTTTCACATTTTAGCAAATTAAACCTAAAAATAGCAGCAGCGTAATTATTTTCATGTTTCAAAGGTGAACAAAAACAGACCACCTTGTAATTTGGCAACTAGCCACTAAATTAAATGTTCAGGTAATATCATCTCCAGGATTATAGACAAAACAGGTTATCACACGTGGACCAGATTAACTATAGACTATACAACATACATGGCCTTTACCAGCACAGAAGTGTACAAGATCCTTGCCCTGGGGACCTTACAACAGAAATCACACAGAGGCAACAAGCAATTAAGGAACAAACAGTGCCAAAAGAGAGATCAGCACTAGACTATTAAATAGAAACAGGGAACTCTAAAGAAAGATTTGAAAGGGGTGGTGCTAAGTGCACCAAACGAAGTTACAAGCACAGGCATAGTAGGAAATGACATGAAGTCAAGAACGGAAGAGAAAGACAAAAGGAGCAAACATCAGGGAATAGGGCAGAAGAGAGAAAATTAAAAAGAACTGGGACAGGACTCAGAAATTTTAAAAATTTAAAACACTGGACTGGGACTCAGAAGCCTGGGTTCAAATCCTGGCTCTGTCACAGACACCCTGTATAACCTCCACAACTCACAATCTCTGAGCCTCAGTTCCTTATATGTTGGCCTTACCAACTTCAAGACCATAAAAAACGTGTCACCGACCATGAAATACGCCCTTCCCCATGAAATCCAATCTCCTCCACGCTACTGGGAGCGCCCCAGCTGGGGGTTCCTAGTGCTAGTCCCAGTCGGGCTGGGGAGGGACAGGACTCGTTCTTCATCTGCACAGTCACTCCTGGTGCGGAGATCAGGCCCAGCTCCGGAGGTAACACAGAAGCGAAGGTGGTAAACCCAGGGAAGCAAAGGTGATACACCTGCTGGAAACCACTTCATGTACCAAACTCTACAGCTGGGGAAGGTACCTGGAAGTGGATCTGATCGCCCCACCGAGAGCAGCTGTATAGGGAAAGAGCAAGTCCTGTCCCTCCCCAGCCTGGCCAGGAGCCAGGCTCGGGGCTTCCACACCATAGCTTCTGCCAGGGCTTCCACCCTGCATCTCCTGGGCTCGAGGCACCCAGGCTCGAGGCTTCTGCTGAGGCTCCGGGTTTCTATATCCCAGCTCCTGCCAGGCCTTGGGATGCCTGGTTTCAGGGCTTCCGCCCCGTGGCTCCTACTGAGATTCAGGACGCCCCACCACAGCTCCTGCTGGGGCTCAGAACACCCAGGCGCAAGGCTTCCATGCCCATGACATCTGCGGGGGCTCAGGGAACCCATTTTTCCCTGTGGGCCCATGCATTAATTCACCACTGGCCGGCACTCCCAGCAGCCTGGGAGAAATCACACCCACCTCCACTTCTGGAAGCTCCCCGGTGAAGTGAAGGTGGCAATCCCATGACCCCCCTACAACAGTTTTGCAACCTTCCTATGGCCCCCTTTTTGGGTCAGGACCCCCATGGTTTCAACACAATGAAATTTCAGATGAAAATACCTGAAAACACGGAACTGATCAGTTTTCAAATCCCAGGGCCATGAAATTGACCAGAACGGACAATGAATTTGCTACCTATATGTAAAATGGAGGGACTTTTCTCCCTTCTGTTGTCAGTATTGTCTAAGGTCTAGTCTACATCTGACAGTGTTACAAATATAACTGTTTCAATTGAATACAATACTTTTAACTGAAATAGTTATACTGGCAAAAGCCCTAATGGGGACACCGTTTACTCTGGAAGGAATACTGCACCAAAAAAAAATATCTGCACACAATATTTTAAAACTCTGCGTATTTCATTTGTCAATAAATACATGTGGAAGCTCCAGCATGGCAGTGAGGAGCACAGGCCACTGGCCACACAGAGGTGGGAGATCACCCTGCAGCTCCCCTCCACCCCAGGACATGGACCCAGCAGTGAAGTTGCATCCATCCCTGACACAGCACAAGGGCCAGGCTTGCCCCAGAAGCACCGTGGGCCCTCCCACTCGGTGCCAGGGTCTCCAAGGTAGCAACAGAGAAGAACAGAGTCTTGCATGTATACCCAGACCTTGCCCCCCAATCCAGGTGTGAGGGAGGCAGGTTCAGCCCAGCAGGATCCAAGTGTGGAGGGGCCTACTCTGCAGGGGATCCAACTGTGGGGCGAGAGAGTTCTGTATGGGGCAATCTGAGGATGGGTGGCTCAGTGGGGGATTTGTGTGCAGGGGAAATGGGACTCTGCAGGGGGAGGTCCACCCAAAGGTGGTTGGGGTTCAGTGGGGGAAGGGCTGGATGCAGGGGACTCAGTACAGGGTCTGGGTGCTGGGAGAGCAGGGCTCAGTGGGGTGGGGCTCTGAGTGCCAGTGGTAGAAGCTCAGTGGGGTGGGAGTCTAGCTGTGGGGAGCTCAGCACTGTTATCCAGGTGGAGGAGGATGGGGCTCATGGGGGGGGGGGTTGAGTGCCAGGGGCTCAGAGGGGGTGGTCCAGGTAAAGAGGTGGAGGTCTGGATGCAGGAGGGGACCAGGTGGGGCAAGGCTCAGCAGGGTACGGGATCAGGGGGCCCGGCGGGGGTTTTCTCTGCCACAAAGTTCCATAGCAGAGAACTCCAAAGCTGAGGGGAAAGAGGACAGGTGGTGGAGCAACCATAGGAGGGTCACATCTCAAAGAACCACAGCTACCGCAGAGGGTGAGTAATCTCTTCTTCTTTAACTAGCGTCCCTATGAGTGCTCCACTTCAGGTGACTAGCAAGCAGCACCCTTTACGGAAAGGAGAGTTTCAGAATACAGTCCAAAACTGAAGACAGCTCAGTAGAGCTTAACATAGCATCAAAAGCTGAGTCATGAGTTACTGCATAATGTTCAGAAAAGGTATGTACAGAGGTCCAAGTTGTGGTTCTACATATTTCAGCAACGGGAACGTTTTTAGGAATGGTTATCAAAGTAAAGAAAGGGTTACTACTCTGGGAGGAGGCTGAAGATCATGACACTGACAGATAATAAAGTCAGATATCCATCTAAAAAAATCTGCTTGGAAACTGGAGATTTAGATTTATCTGCAACAGACATAAAACAATCTGGGAAATTTTCTAAATGGTTTAGTCCTGCCAAGCTAAAAGGCTTAAGCCCTTCTGACATTGAGCATGTGCAATATCAAATCTTGCTTCATTAGGTGCTATTTAGGAAAGAAAAGTGGAAGATGAGTAAGCAGGTTAATGTGAAAATCAGAGGACACCTTTAGTCAGAATTTCGGGTGTAGTCATAATGTGTCCTTGTCTCTGAAAAATACTACAAAAGGTGGATATGCAATCAGAGCCCTAATCTCCCCAACTTTTCAAGGAGAAGTAATGGCTACCACATGGCCATTTTCAACGATAAGTGAAGGAGGGTGCAGGTTGCCAAAGATTCAACAGGAGCTCTTGTAAGGCATCTAAGCACCAAACTGAGGTCCCAAATCGGAGTAGGATGTTTGACTCATGCAAAATAATCCTCACTGTGACACACTGTATCTCGGGGGACCACCCTGCAACCACACGTTCATCCTTACAAAATGATTGTTGTGGTATCCAATGCAAAATTTGTCATGTCGGGTGTTTTCAGAAGGCTCATGATACACTGAACATTGTTATAGTAATATTATAGTAATGTTACAGGTTGTAATTTCATATATATATAGTTATGAGCTGAAAATGTGCCCTCATGGCTTAAAACAAGCCCATGCAAAATTCTCCAGGAAGAGCGGGGCAATTCGCATTTCATCAGTGCATGTACGGGACAAACCCAGTCCACAGGAACATAGGACACTGGCCTAGGCAACAACAAAGAATCTGTTAGACTCTCGAGGGAGTCACCCTCCTTCCCTTGGTCAGTCTGGGATTACGAGGAGGTAATGCTCACCCGACTCTCTCTTCCACCTCCATCTAGAGAAACCACCACAAAGCAACTGAAGCATTGATCAAAGGGGAGAGCCTGGCTGAAGGGCATCCAGCCAGCCTGTGGTGAGAAGCATCTAAGTTTATAAGGGCACTGAAAGTGTTAAGATCAGCTTAGAATGCGTTTTGCTTTTATTTCATTTAACCAAATCTGATTCCTTGTGCTTTGACTTATAATCACTTAAAAATCTATATTTTGTAGTTACTAAATTTGTTTATTCTCCTTGAAGCAGTATGTTCTGTTTGAAGCATGTCACAGACGCCCCTTGGGTAACAAGCCTGGTTCATATCAATTTCTTTGTTAAACTGACAAATATATAAGCTTGCAGCAACCAGCAGGCATGACTGAACACTGCAAGATGGAGGTTCCTTGGGTTGTTCTGGGACTGGAGATATTGGTTAGTGTCATTCAGTTGCACAATCCAAGTGGCAGCTTACCAAAAGTGCTCACTCATGTAGCTGGGAGCAGCTTACATGCCAGAGGCTGTACGTTAACAATCCAGGCGTGAAGGTTCTCACAGCAAAGCAGAGTAAGGCACGCTCCCAGAATTAAGGATTGGAGTGACCTTGAAGCTCACCAGTCCAGATAACACCTGGGGAGCGTCACACCCATCCACTGAGAAACCTCATCACT
This sequence comes from Dermatemys mawii, assembly GCA_007922305.1. Taxonomy (NCBI): domain Eukaryota; kingdom Metazoa; phylum Chordata; order Testudines; family Dermatemydidae; genus Dermatemys; species Dermatemys mawii. The sequence continues at coordinate 13,946,203 of ML677344.1, read as the reverse complement.
GGATGACAGAACACCGGAAAAATCTCCCCATTGCTTTTACATTGCTTTTTAAGCGGATCAGGAAGTTGAGACAGCAGCTGCTGCCCCAAGCTCTCTCTCTCTCAGGCCATGTCCCCACACTGCTCTATATGGCGAAGGGGTAAGTGGGATGAAGGAAGAAGAGGGAGGGAGACACCCTGACATTAGTCCCTCCCTTTCCCACCTCCCTTCCTCTACCACCATCCCACAGCAAGCAGGAGGATCCTGGGAGCAGCTCCAAGGCAGAGGGCAAGGGCAGCACATGGCAGCGAGGGGAGGGACACATGAACTGCCGGCAGTTGATAACCTGCTGGGTGGCTACCACACAGGGAACTTAGGGGAGTGGGCAGCTGAGAGCGGGCTGCCGGTCCACCTCAGTTCCAAGCCCCTACCAGCTAGCTCCAACAGGCGGCTCTTCCTGCAAGCAGTGGACAAAGCAGGCTGTTGCCATATGACTTGATAAGAGAGCATTCCTTGGTTGCTCAAATTAGTGGCACAATGGAGCATTTTAAAAATGCCCACTATTTTGGGGACAGTTCGGTAACTCCTTTGAGTTAGCCATTTGATATCTGGGCTACATCTTGGGCAGTGATCTCCAACCTTTTTATGCCCAAGACCCCTTTTTGAATTTAAGGGCAACCCAAAATCTACCCCACCCCTTCCCAAAGGCCCCACCCCTTCCTCAAAGCCCTGCCCCCCACCACTCACTCTCCCCCACCCTCACTCACTCACTTTCACCAGGCTGGGGTATGGGGTTGGGATTCAGGAAGAGAGGCCGGCAATGGGAGGGATTCACAGTGTGGAAAGGGACTCTCAGCCTGGGGCAGGGAGTTGCGGTACAGGAGTGGGTGAGGGGTGCAAGCTCTGGGAAGGAGTTTGGATGCAGGACGGGGCTCCGTGCTGGGGCAGTGTTGGGGTACAGGAGGACGAGGGGGGCTGGGTCTGGGAGGGGGCTCAGGGTGCAGGAGGAGGTTCAGGGTGCTGGCTTCAGGAGGCGGCTCGGGGGCAGGGGGGGGGAACATGTGGCTCCACATGCTGTCCCTGCCTTCAAGCACTGCCTCTGCTGCTCCTATTGGCCACAGCTCCCCATTGCTGGCCAATAGAACCTGCGGAGGCAGTGCTTGCAGGCAGAAGCAGCACGCAGAGGAAGACTCCTGCCCCGCTACCTGCTGCCAGGAGTAGTGTGGGGCCGAGGAAGAAAGGGAATCTGTCTTAGCAGCAGCCCCTGTGTGCCGCCATAGATCGCAATTGACCGGTTGGTAACCACTGATCTAGGGCTTCAAGTGGTAGTTGGGCACGCCAGAAATTTTATAAGTTAGCATTTGACTACGCAGTAGTTGCATCGGAGCCCATGTTTGGTGGAATTTTCAGACACGGTCATGCAAATTCAATGGAGAAGTGTTGGGGAAGATGGCACAAAGAATGAGGGAGACAAGAGGAAGCCAAATATTCAGATCCAAAATCAACACCATAATTACAGAAATGAGGTCCCTTGATGATGAGTTACTGAACAAACATTCAAAAACCCTTCCTACCAATATAGAGCAGACACTCTATTCTGGATGCAAATTGGGTAAATAATGCAGGAAGCAATGGCAGGCCGCAAGAGTCATAGCATGGACTGGATAAGCATCTCAGAAGCTATTTGTGCCTACCTGAGCTTCTAAATGTGTGTCAGGAAGACCCACTGAAAATTACCAAGTGAACAGACAACAAAATAAGGACACTAAAATTAAAAGTACGATTTATTTTGACAAACTATAGTTTAAGGGCAAAACCAACGAGGAGTCCTTGTGGCACCTTAGAGGCAGTTACTTTCAATACTTAATGTTTATGCAGTCTCTTTGTTCTGTTTGTCCAATGCCTCATGCAACAGGGTGCTGCTCCACAATCAGAGCTCCTAGGCACTACAGAAATAAACAACAGATAGCAACAAGGCTCATCATAACAAGATAGTTATATGAATATTGACAGCTTTACTTAAAATACCTAAAATTAGCTATATGACTGTCAAATATACTCCTTAAGGGATGCTGTCAATTTCCTTTAGGTCAATGGCAAAGGTTTTCCAAAATTAACTAAAGCAAAGCTAAAGACAGCTGGAACATCAAGCTTGCAGGCTTATTTTTACCTGAAGTACATTACACGGGTGTGTAAAAAATATCAGGGCTGTTTAACAATACAGAGAGACTTTTCAGCCAGCACTTCACTTACAAATAATTTTCATCAAATGCTGGCTACATTTAATTGGCTCAGTCAATCTCCATAACTGACAGAGGTGGGAAAACATTCCAGAAGTGTAAATTGTAGATGTTACAAATTGGGACTATGGCTCACAATTGCCCCCAAATGTGTTCATTTCCGCACCACTGGCCTCTGGCCAGTAACTCTCCTTGTCCATTCACTCTAATTTACTCCCACACAAACTTTTGGAAGATGAAATGTTTAGTTATCTCCACTTACCTAACTTATTAACTTGTGGCACCAGAGAAACAGACAGACAGAGACAATTACATGCTTGGTAGAGAACAAGGCCAGACACGTAAATTTCTACTGCTGCGAAGAGGACAGGGCCTAAAGTAGCACTGGAAACAGCACTTGACCACCCACTGATAAAATTAAGAAGATGAAACAGAAGCTGTAAAGCACATAGAACAACAGGAGGAACTTAAAGTTAGAATATATGAAATGCAGAATTTGATTTTTCTTCAGGCAATTTGGATTTTTTTTAACTCATTGCAGTGAGATGTTCAAACACAGACGCAGGTCCTGCAAACACCTTACATGTGCGCTTTGCTTTACTCACAAGTGGTATGCCACACTGAAGACAATGAGATTACTCAGATGGGTAAACAAAAATAACAAGGTTGTGCAAAGATTGGTGTGTGAATTTCTCTGTATGGAACAACAAATTTTAACTCCAAAGCAAGCCTGTTACAATTTTCATTCAGTGAGTCTGAGTGCTGTTGCAATTCAGGGTTCAGACGTGCCATAAATCCTACTCATTCTGGATTCACTTTAAGATCTTCAAGTTTCCCCCTCTTGTAAGGAAGGATTGTGTGGAGTGTTTTAATCCAGTCTTTAAGCTGGTATTTTCAAAGCAACCTAAGTGGGTTAGGTGCCCAACATCCATTATATGAGTGACTAATTTAGGATCCTTTGACAATCCAAGATTAACATATCACCAGCTGACTGTCCTCTTAATTTTAAATATGCAGTTTCCACTGATTCTAATGGGAGTGGCACAGATGTTATTGACAGAATGTTCAACACCCTAAAGTTTCTCTTTAACCTATCACCACTTGAAAGAAAATAAAATATTGTAAATTTTAATCTCTCTCCTCCTAGATGAAATATCACTATTCACCTAGTCAAATTAAGAAAATATCACATTGGGCCTCACAAGCTACTGCTGGGAAGGTGAATATATATATTGCATAACATTATATATATATATATATATATAGTATCTTCTGCACATGTTCCCCAGAATACTGAGTCCTGTAAATTACATAGTTAAAGGTAGGATATGCATACTTAAAATGAGGAATACAAACTTTTGATGGAAGCAAAGGAGAGGTAAGCAAGAGGCAAGTCCATAACTGCCTGACAAAAAAAGTGTACTTAGAAAGGAACAGCTGATATCTTCCAAAGTGGAGGAAAGGTGGGAGAGAATATCTAGAGTTAAGCTGGTAGGACATATCCCAGATGCCCCAAAGATGTACAGAGCGAGGAGAAAGAGAGGCAGGATGCTCATCCCAGATGCATTCCAAAATAAGGAGCAAAAGATCTTAATTTTGCATCAGAACTCATCCCAGAAGCCTCCCTACCTAAAAAGACCCCTACGCACATAGTTTCCTCTTTGGGGAAGGAGTACTTCAGGCACCGGAAATGGTGCCCAATTTCCCCAAAGTCACCCCATCCCGAATACCCCTTCCACACCCGGGTAGGTATCCTCTCACACTACAGGGTTGCCAGCACTGTACCACCATTGCTCTCTATCTGCTCCCTGTAAGATCTTCTCCTGGCCCTCTCACCAGGTAAAGGATGCTGTCATCCCCAATGCCCTGCATCCACATTCCCCTAGCTGTCACCAAAGGTCAAGAGCTTTCTTCTGCCTTTCTCCTCCAACAGAACTCACCCTGGCGACATCCCCCTCCTCTTGTCCCATTGGCCCTAACCCCCATGTTCCCTGTCCCATTCAGGGCTCAGCAAACACAGGGTGCTTCGTCCCCTTCTCTCCCCACCACCTTGTCCTGATCCTCTCCACCCTACTCAATGTTCATCCTCACAATTCCTGCCCTGGGCCTGGCCAGCCTCCCCTCACAACACCTGCTCAGACTCAGAATCCCCCTGTCCTCCAGCCCCTGCCCATCCTCCCCCCAGGCCCATGGGGCCCCCACGCCCGGGGCCCACCCTCCCCCCATACCCATATTCCCCCCACAACCCTTACCCACC
>ML677344.1:13915683-13936727 GCA_007922305.1 Dermatemys mawii | reverse complement strand
GCCCATCCTCCTCCCCCCGGGGCCACTTCTCTGCCCCATACCCTTCCGCCCCCCGCCCCGGGCTCACCAGGTAGAGGGTGCCGTAGATGCGCAGGGACTCGGCCAGCGCCCCGCCGGTGATGTGCACGAAGGCCTGGCCGCAGTGCGGGTGCCAGGTGTGCCCGATCTCGTAGCAGTTGTGGGGGATGGACTTGCTCAGCGCCGCCATCTTGCCGCTCTCCTGCGACCGCCGGGGAGGGGGCGCCGCGGCACCACTAACGCAGCAGAAAGGTCGCGCGGGTAGCTCGCGCGGCCGGGGTTACTCGCGGCCAACCCCGCCCCCAGCGCGGCTCGCGTGAGCTCCGCAGCCAATCAGTGCGCCCCGCGCCCGGGGAGCGGACGGAATGAGCAGAACGCCTCTCTCAGCGCTTGGGCGTCCCGCGGCCGGCGGCCGCCCCGACGGGAGGAGGAGGAGCCAGCGGGGCAGCGTTCTGTGCAGCGCCGTGCACGGGCGGGCTGGAGAGCGAACTCTGCAGGGGGGTGGGGCAGGGGGTCTGGCCTGTGAATGAGGGCCGGACGGGGAGCTCCGGGCATGGGGTACAGGAGGTGGAGAGGGCTGGACGGGGAGCTCCGTGCATGGGAGGGGCGGGATGCGGAGCTCCGTGCGTGGGGCGGAGGAGGTGGGGAGGGCTGGGTCGTGAGCTTCGTGTATGTGGTACAGTAGGTGGAGAGGGCTGGTCGGGGAGGTCCGTGCATGGGAAGGGAGGGATGGGGAGCTCCATGCGTGGGGCGGAGAAGGTGGAGAGGGCTGGACGTATTATATTGAAGGGAGTTTATTTTCATCTACTCTCTTTAACAATCTCAAACCTATGTCAGATATAGCCATTATCAACAGTAGAAACTGACCTTCACTAGAACCTAATATACCTAGAGCTAAAAGAGAAATTCCATGAACTGTCAATAAGTACCACTTCTAGTGGGTCGTCTTATCATGATGACCCACTAGAAGAAGACACAACCAAATGCACTAAATCAGCAGATTGCATGGCTGGCAATGTTAGATTATCTGGTGTCCAGTGTTTAAGGCCCATGGGAGCTCAAATCCAATCTAGAGTGCCACTTTGCAATGAAACACGGCCATACACGCACAAACACATTGTCATCATCAAGGACAGAAACAGTAACTTTCAGCAACCGAAGCACAAGCCGCTACCACAAGCTAAAAGAGTTTCATAAACGGAGAGTAAGCAGCAGGACTTTTCCAGTGCCAGGGGCCACCATCCATCCAAAAGGATGCATTCCAGCTGTCATAAGGAAGGTGGTGTGGGTTTGGGTGTTGTCCACAAGGAGATCTCCCCTTTAAGAAATGCTATACAGTATTAAAGTGATGGAAGGTCTCTGCTGAAGTCAGAGGAGATAGTTTTCTAGACTTCAGGTGCCACAGTATTTCAGCAGAAATCTGTCAGGTGGAGCAGTGCTCAAAAAAGCAACTGACTGGTGATGCCCCATTAACCCATCCCATATATCCCATCCCTATACTTCCCACCTTAATAAAGCATTTTTCTCTACCCCACAACTTGCTGTCCATCTTAAGTCCTGGAGGCAGTCTTATGCTCTCATTTTATGGTCCCTGTCACTTCTCTATTATTAATAATGAAGAATACTCCAGATTTTCCCCCGGGATGTACTGGTTCCAGTTCTGTGCTCTTGGTATTTAACTGTTTTCTGATCCTAACCAATTATTCTACTTTCTTTAGTTGCTTCTTTTGGGAAACCCCCTCTCCCTCCTGTAATAAGGCTGAAAGCTAGCATCTGTCCTGCAGCAGGTGTGGTAACATGAGTCTCCCTCTCAGCTTGTCTCCTGAATCTGTAACAGGGCTGTTTGTGGTCAAATGGAGTCTCTCTCTGGTCCTTGCCATCAGCAATATCCCTCCATTATCAATGGTTTTTTATTAATAGAGTGGGGAATCAAGTAATTAAAAACACTTAGAACTAGCAGCACTACCAAAGTGCAGTGCAAACATCAGCTAATTAGGCTCTCCACCTCTGGAGATCTAAGTTTTCTCTGAGGTGTCAGCTGAAGGACATTCTGGTTAACATAATTTTGCTTATGTTGCTGTGTTTTATATTTTCCATATACCTCACCCTCTTTCTCCCCCCCAAGGTATTATCAGTGGTGATAAAAGCAGCACCTTTCAAGTTTAAGATTTTATCTGCCAAATCTTGAATTTGGAGTAATTAAGAATCCAGAGGCAAGTTAGAGAATAAGTGAGTGTAATAAGAACCTAACAAGCCAGAGAACTGCCTAGCTCCTGAATCTCACCAGCAAGGTATCAAATGTCAACACTCAGCCAATGAAACATTAAGAAGCATTACATCATCGGAACAAACTCTTTGGCTGATCCCAGCCTTGGCTGCAGCAGCTCTTTCAGACTTCTGTGGACCATACCTAAGTCTCCTCTGCATACAAGGCTCATAGCTCACATACATTATATTAATGACTCCAGTCCACCCCTCTGAACTAAGTTTAAACTTGGTAGCATTTGAAGGATATAAATGCTTCTCTTAGACAAGAGGCGTATTCTTAAAGAGCTCCATCCTCAAATCCCTCTTTAAATCAGATATCCTTATTTCCTCAGCTTATCCCTGATCCTGAACTCTACTCCTTCATATCTTCCCTCTCTGCAGAACTGCCTGTCACCTCTTATGCTATTTTCCACACATCTTATCTTGCTGTGATTTCATTCACATCCCTGTCCAAGCTTTCGTCTTCTCCTGTATCTATTGCAGCTCTTTTATATCTGGCCTTCTAGTCCCACTTGTGCAGCGGTGTGTGGGGAACAACATTCTTCACTTTGCCGCCCCCGCCCCCACCCCGCCATGCAAAAGTCGATTCAGGAGAAGGCCACAACAGAAGCTGGGCAGAAAATAGGCCCCAGGGTGAAACAGGAAGAAAACCTCCCTTTCCATAAAATAATAATACAAGGGATCAGTAAAAGTTCAATACCCCCATCAAAGTATGGAGCTGGGACAGTTCCAGAGAGAGAAAAGAACTCCTTACCCTGCAGTCAACTTCCAGGCCCTCCTTGGGGAGATATCTGGAATCTAATTCAGCAGGTTGGAAACAATTTGTACGGTCCCAACTAATTCTTGCAAATTATCCATTTATCTGGCACCCACCTCTCCCCATCTCTTCCAGCAAGTTTCCCTTTGGTACAAGAGCCTTCGACTTGGTAGCTACTACCATCAAGAAAAAACATCTTTCTGACTATTATTTTACTATTCAGAGAGCACCAACGGAGTGCATTTAATCACAACTGGGAGAGGAGTTGCACCATACCATCGTGAATGGGAAGGGAAGTGGTCTGCAAGGCAGATGTGGGCCATGCCAGAAAAGTTTGAGAATTACAGTGCCCTATTAATTTGACGTTAATGGTTTGTTTTACCCTTCCCCATGATTTTTCATTCTCAGCAAACTGCAGGATGTTGTACTAAAAACACAGAACCATGTTCTTGATAACATGATGTTTTGGCCCATGGATAGGGAAGGGCCAGGGGTTTTGCTATTGGAAGATGTAAGAGGCATTTTGGGTTTGTGGAATAAGTTGGATGTTGAAATGTTCAGCTGCAAAATACTATACAGTATTGATACTGATATTTGCATATTTAGCTTTTAGAGTTAATAGAGGCGAATGGGGGGACAGTTCATGCTACTCAGGGCTATTGACAATGGCTGTTCACAGACTCAAGAGCTTGTCTACATGGGAAGCTTACACTGGCATAAGCTAAGACCATGTCTACACTCTCAGTGTTTAGCGAGTATAACTGTGGTTGGAAGTGTGAAAAACATCACACCCCCACAAACTAGCAAAGCTCTACCGGCAAACCCCCCATGTAAAGGCAACTTATACCAGCAAAAGAGTCTTTTTGTCGGCATAATTTACATCATTGGGGGATGTGGTTTAACTAGACCAGCAAATAGAAACTGTTTCTCCACTGGGGAGTTTGCTGGCAGTGCTGTACCAGTATAGCACTACTAGAAAAGCCATTATACTGTAGACTACCTATACACTACAGATTTTTGCCAGCAAAGCTTTGTCAGTTAGGGGTCTGAAGAGGTGTGATCTGTGACTGACAGAGCTGTGCCAGAAGTAGTCCCTAGTGTGGATGCAATTATACCAGCAAAGCAGCACTTTTCCTGGTTGTGATGCTATATGATTGAAATATGATCATCTATATACAGTAGACTCACAATTATCGAAGATTGGGTTAACCAGAAAGTGGATTAACCAGGATGTCAAAAAAAAAAAATATGTGTAACTCGCAGGGCCGGGTCTGGCTTTGTTGCTGCCCCAAGCACAAAAAAAAACCCCACCAGGGCACAGGGCAGCCAGTGAACCAACACCCTCTCCCACTGTGCAGGGTGGCTGGTAAACCAACACCCCCCCCTCCCCATATTTCCTGTGGATGGTGATTATCCAGGATTTTATTAACCAGAATTAATTTTTTCCCTATCATCCTGGATAATCGAGAGTCTATTGTAATTGGTTTTGCCACTATTAGACAGTTGCAATGTATTTTCTACAAAGTGTGCCATGTAAGATGTCAATGGAAAAGTTATGATTGGCTAAATAAGATTATACTGTTTAAATCCATGTATCCTCACTGTATCTGAAGTTATTTATATCCAGTCTAGCCAGCCCATTCAAGCTGGATGCCCATTAAGGACACTTCACTCTAACAATGGGTCATGGAAGAAATTCATTCCACCCAGATTGCTCTTCCTGTGGATGCCTTAGCGTGGATATGGATAATGGCTTCCCCTGCGAATCATCAAGCCATGGCAGACATGTGACATGCTTGTGTGACCTTGGACTCCATCTTGTGCCAGTAGCTTTCCACAAACTGAGCGGTGAGCTTTGTTTGAAACAGTAAATTTCCAGGCACTTGACTCTATCTTGCCTCTCTCCTGCTCTAATTTTCTGGACTGTGGATTTACAGCTAAAAGGGGTATACTGAACTAGGGACTGAGGACCTTCCAGTCTTTTGAAAGTTACCAGAGAGACTTTACAAGCCAGTAGTCTATAACATCACTGCTGTAAACCTGATATAAGGACACGGCAATTGTTTTATGTATATGATCTATTATCTCTTCTTTTATTAATAAACCTTTAGATTTTAGTTACTAAAGGATTGGCAGCAGTGTGATTATTGGGTAAGATCTGAGTTATATATTGGTCTGGCTAAGTGGCTGATCTCTTGAGATTGGAAGGACCCTATGTGTGATGAAATTGGTTTTCAGTAACTACTCATCATAGAGTCTGGTGTCTGGGTGTGGAGACAAAGGCTGAAATGCCTATGGAGACTGCATTTTTTACTACTTGTTAACCAGTGTGGTGAGACAGAAGTTTATTTTTGCTACTGACTTGGTATAATCTAATGATAGAATAACCACATGATTGGGATGAGTCTGCCCTATTTTTCAGCAGTTTATCCTGAATCTGGCTTTCTCAGATGTGACCCACTGAGGCACAGTGAGACTGATAGAGCTTGTTTTAGTTATGGGGGTTGATTTACTATACCAGTACAAACCACAGCTTTACAGGTGTGTTTGCGTCTAAACTTGGAGTACTTTGCCAGTATAATATACTGGTATTCCTAAAATGTCCCTAGTATAGATAAGGCCTGAAGTGTCCATTTGAACCAGTAGTTTATAGCAGGGGTAGGCAACCTATGGCATGCGTGCCGAAGGTGGCACATGAGCTGATTTTCAGTGGCACTTGCACTGCCTGGTCCTGGCCACCAGTCTGGGGGGCTCTGCATTTTAATTTAATTTTAAATGAAGCTTCTTAAACATTTTAAAAACCTTATTTATTTTACATACAACAATAGTTTAGTTCTATATTATAGACTTATAGAAAGAGACCTTATAAAAATGTTAACGTGTATTAATGGCAAGTGAAACCTTAAATTAGAGTGAATAAATGAAGACTCGGCACACCACTTCTGAAAGGGTACCGACCCCTGGTTTATTGTGATATAACACCCTTTATGGACACAGTCATTCAAGTATAAGATGACCTTTTTCAGTTTATTTTATGTCACTTAGGGGAGAGGAGAGTTAAGCTAAACTGAAAAAAGCCACTCATACTGGAATAAGACTGTTTGTACAATAGTCTATACTGGTTTAACTGGTAAAAATTTCCTGCTTAGAAAAGCCCTCAGGAAGACAGCACTGCATTGATTTGTGCTGTATTCACATCCACAAACAAAACAGCTAAGAACTTGAGATTTGGGTGGTTTTGTTAGTGAAATGGTTGAGTTCTGAGACATAGGGCTTGTCTTCACTAGAGCCGGGAGAGATCGATCTTATGGCGATCGATTTATCGCATCTCGTCAAGACGCAATAAATCAATCGCCAGCGGTGCCCCCGTCGACTCCGTAACTCCAGCTCGCCAAAAGGTGCAAGCTGGAGTCGACGGGGGAGCGCGCCGCTGACTGTTGCCGCCGTGAGGACGGCAGGTAAGTCGGCTGTAGATACGGCGATTTCAGCTACGTTATTAACAAAGCTGAAATTGCGTATCTACAGTCGATCCCCCAACCTAGTGAAGACCAGCCCTAAGGGTGACAAATTGATCAGTTACAAAATTGTGGCATACATTGCGTCCTGTTTATATCATATTCTTGTCTTAAATATACAGTTAGTATGACAATGACTAAATAAACTACAGTTTTGTTGTACTGCTGTTGTTCGTCTGGGCTGGCAGTTTGAAGATACTCTCTTCTAATTTTCTTTCCATGATAGGGCAGGTGGCCCTGTGGGGGAAGTTAAGGCTCTCTCTTGAGCCTGTAACAGTTGGGCTGGTGGTGTGAAGTATTCTGCATGCCTCCTCAGTGTGTGAAGCTGAGGCTTGAAGCTTTCTGGCTGGGAGCACTCTGGTGGCAATAGTACTCTAGCTAATTGGATCAAAATAAGATGAGGAAAGAGAGGAATGAGCTAATCCAAAAGAACAACTGAATTTAGCAAGAGGTTTTGAATTCCAAATGTATGGGGGCCTGGGAATTCTTCCATGGAAACATTTTTAAGTGTTGAATCAATCTGGAAGTATTTTAGGTAAGAAGAAACATGACACCCTTGCCTCTTTTCCCTTATGAAGCATTCAAACTTGGGATCTTTTCTATTTTGTATTTGTTTTTCGACCTTGGGTTAGGTGATTCAGCCCTATTACGCATGCTCAGTTCAGTGCCTGAATTGGCTCTTCTGGGGGAGCTACTGATAGGAGATGCTGTTTCTAGCAGAATGGTTTCTCAATCTTATCTTCCCTTTTTTCTGTTTCCTCTTCTCCATTTCTTCTGCTATCCTTTTTGTTTCTTTCTCCTTTTATGTTTGTTCTCTCCCCAACTCCAGTGTCTTTCCACTTACCTTTTATAAAGCTTGGAGATCCTGACATGAAAGATTGTATAAGTGCTAAGCACATTATTATGGGCCAAATTCATCCCTGATGTTACTCCACTGAAGTAATTTGATATATGCATGTGTGTGTTTGTTTATACATATGTGTAAAATAGGGCAGACTCACCCCAATCTTGTGGTTAGTCTATCATTAGATTATACTAAGGCAGTAGCAAAAATAAACTTCTGTCTCACCACACTGGTTAACAAGAAGTCACAAATGCAGTCTCCTTAGGCATTCCAGCCTTTGTCTCCCCACCCAGACACTGGACTCTGTGATGAGTGTTTACTGAAAACCAATTTCGTCGAGTATACGATCCTTCCAATCTCAAGAGATTAGCCACTTAGCCAGGTCAATATATAACTCAGATCTTACTTATAATCACACTGCTGCTAATCTTCAGTAAGCAACAAACTAATTAGAAAAAAGAAGATGTTTTAGTCTTGTCCTGAAAGCTGGTAGATATGTAATCTGGAGAATAAGGGGAAGAGCATTCCAGAGGAGAGCTGCAAGCCCTCAACAGAGAAGGCCTGGAATTCCATCCTATCTACATACATACCTAGGGACAGTCAACTTTACCTACCTGTTTCTTGTCAGGACCAGGATACAATAATGTGACAGCTATGTAGGAAACAAATTGCAAGTTGATAATAGAGGAAACCATTTCTATTTGCACCTATCCTGATAGTCTCTAATAATTGGGAAGTCAGTGGAAGTTAACTGAACTGTATTTTTACGGCTGCTATTCTTAAACCTGTATTTTTACAGATTATCCTCTGGGGAACAGCCTCCTTAGGGAAGAAATTTCAGCCTTCACCCTGAAATCCCTCTAGTCTAGATTAGAGGTGCAAGCCTGTTCACATTATTTGAGCATGTTTTCTGGGTTGTTTTCAATTGTGCATGTTAGTCTATCATTTTTAGTAGAGAATGATCTCAAAATACCCTTGTGTCTGCTTATATTTAAAAGGTAAGGGAATTAACTGGAATATTTCCCATTTTCCAGATGTAATATTTTCCAAAATAAATATGGGGTGAACTGTGGGATAATATCATGTGAACATTTTGAGTCACACAGTAATATCCTGTGCAGTTTGTAGAAACCTGGATTTTTTCCAAAAATAAATTTGTAGTCTCTTGCAGGGATACTGTATTTAATAACAAGAAAGTAGAGTCATAGTGCTAGCCACACTGATATTGCCACACAAACCAAAACATATTGGGTCAGTTTTATACCTGCTGTAATTCTTATGTTGCACACCACTGAATCTGATCTGTTAAAATATGTGCTATTGGTCCAGTAGCTAATATCGTTCTCTTAATCGCTTGGCGAGATTGAACCATAAAGTCTTTAATTAACAATTCAGTTCAACCCTGGATAAATAGTAAAGGAAAGTGTGATGTGTACCAACATAAGAGAAGCCTGGGGCAGGAATTGTGACCCAGAGAGTCACAACTTCTCCTTTGACCCTCTCTTCCTTCCAAGGAAGTAGTTTATTGCTGCCATGAAAAGGGTGCAGGTTACTTCCTCCCTTGTACTAGCTCAGCTCTGTTGGACACTGCTTCGTGGGGCAGTATCACTGCTGTTTGATACTCCCTCCCACTAGCTAATACTCTGCCTTTGCTTTATTCAGATCCCTCCTAAAAAACCATTTCTATAGCATCACCTACTAAAAATGAACTTGTTCTATGATGGAAAAAAGTGTACCACCAAGATGCATGTCTAATCTGCTAAATCTGAATAACCTCATAACAATATCTGTGGTGCCATGTCCTTCCTCCACACTCCCCTTTCTTGTATTTGTTTTATCAAGTTAATCGTTTAGAGCCACATGGTGACCTGTCATTCATGCGCTCAACACCCTTTCATTCCCATGCACTGGTGGGTAGTAGTTCAGGTGGCGACAGTAGCCTTCATAGGACCATAACATTCATCCTCTCACCGTCCATAATGTGGGTGGGAAGGAGCAGAGCTTTCAGCTCCATCCACAACCTGCTGATCAGCACAGCTGCATAGTCATGCCAGGGGACATAGGCTGTGCCAGGTGTAGTGTTGACAAATACTCCCCAAAGCAGGGGCGAGAGAACCAGGAGAGGGAATCTTTGAGTTACAATTTGTTTCCCAGTCTGCTTTTGCAGCCGTGCTACAACTTCTTTCTTTGATTTCTGTCCACCATCTCAGCAGCGACGATGGGGCCAAGTGAAGTCTTTGGACCACTTTGTGTCTTGTACCAGCTTCACAGCCTTGTCCATCTTTAAACCTTTTTGTTCTATGTCCTCCTTCACCATGGTCTACCCAATGCATCTTCTAACCTGTATAGATCTAAAAGTTATTAGAGGAATTGTCAGGCTACAACTATAAATGATACTGTTTCAAAGGAGAGATTATTCCATCAGTTATATGTGATGCAGTAATAATTGTGCATTTCCTGCCAAAATGCTTTATGTTGTGAGAACGCCAGAATGATAAGCTATATCAAAACCTAAAATACAGACAGATGACAGATGATGGGCCTGATTCTTTACAGACTTTCACATTGTGTAATTAGCTGCATGTTCAAGGTGAGTACAAAGTCATCATAAAAATACTCCACAAGATACCACACTATGGAGCATCAGACCCTCTCTGGTAGATTATTTTTAAAAGAGTGGGTAATAATAGAAACATGTTTATTGTTTTTATATATATATATATATTAGTTTGGGGGTGGAGAAAGGGTTTATTCATCTTTTTATGCTCTGCTTTAATCCCCGGGCTGGTGCTGGGCAGAGCAAAGACCAGTCAATTATCTCTTTGGCTGCTCTTGTAACTGACCAGAATGGGCAATTAGGGTACTAGGCAAAGATGAGAGCAGCTGAATACTTCCTCAACTGCTCTGTAACTTGTCTTGAATGGGACTGGAGGCACTAGGCAAAGTTGCTCTTGGCAGCAAGTCGAGGGAAGTACTCTGAACTGTCAGAGGTAGACAGGCGCGTTTGAAGGGTCAACAAAATTTAGGGTGACTAGATGTCCCGATTTTATAGAGACAGTCCTGATTTTGGGGTCTTTTTCTTATAGAGGCTCCTATTACCCCCCACCCCTGTCCTGATTTTTCACATTTACTGTCTGGTCACCCTAACAGAATTAGCACAGCTGCAGCTCCTGTACTTCCTGTCTGTCCTAGCACCAATAACCGTTCAAAACAAACCGTTTTAGCTAGACTCTGTTACCTGACTTGTTCAGAGCTAGTGCAGTTACAAGGCACGTGGAATGCTTGTGACACATTCTGAGCACTTTTGTGAACGCACACAGGGGTACACGTGGATCTACGAAGTGTTCCCACCACCATTTCAAGTGCTTGAATGAGTTTGCAAAGGCCAAAAGTCTCTAGCACATAAAGGTCATTAGTGGGTGTAACAGTGATCTGTAAGACTAATTTACCAATTTTAATGCTAATTAGATGTTGCCCCAATACTGGTCAAACCAGTCCAACACAGAACCTAGCATCATGTCTAAGGGTTTGTCTTCACACAAAAGTTGTGCCACTTTAATTATACTGGAAAAATGAAAGTGGTTCAACCCTCTAGCATGGACTGAGTGATATTGGTATAAGGCACCTTATACCAGCATAGCTATTTCTATGGGAGAAGGGGAGTAATCTATACTGATATAACGGACATTTGTACCAGTTTAACTACATCCACACTAAGAGTTGTGCCAGCATAACTATATTAGTAAAAGACCACACCCCTTACTGAAATGGTTGTACCAGTTCCCGAAGATCAGGCCTTAAAATCTGACAGTGCGCATCCAGGGATACGTGGGTCATTAAAAAAAAGATAAAGAATCCAAGAACAGAGGGGAAAAATACAATCTGATAATATTTGGCATTCAAAGACTGCATTTGAAATGGCCCATGTGTGAATGAACAATATCTCTGCATCCTAGTGCCTGTGTAACTGAAAATTCTGGGCCTGATTCTCACTTACACTAAGGCTCATTTACATCACTCTGGAACTTTAAAAGGGGCTTTAATAGTTTATCCTTGCTTTAGGGCTACCTTGTAGTGCCAGACCAATGTAAATAGGCTTTTATATAAATGAGAATCAGGCCTATGGTTTTCATCAGCAAAGGATACAGTTTAACACTACATCAAGTTGCCTTTTTACATATTCACAGTTTACAAAGGCAGTGTGGGTATAGCTCACCCAAGCTCCAGGCAAAGTCAGGACATTCTTCCCAGGAGAATGAAACGTCACTGTCTGTGATATAAAAAAAGGGTTACTTTCCACATGCTAGTTCACATACTTTTTTTGTGGGGAGAAAATAGTCAATTTAAAGATTCACTGGCATGTTCTGACTGCTTTGTGCTGCTCCAGTGACACAAAGCAACCATAAACCTTGATGAACTGGCCAATTAAACCAGTTTATGTCTGCTTTGCATCACTGGAGCAATGCAAAGCAACTGGGAATCAGTGAATTTGGCCTCTGATCTATCATTTACATACAGTTTATATGTAGCCTAACTTGATATTCAAAGCCCATGTCTACACTTGGAGCACTTTGCTGTATAACTATACTGGTATTTTGTATCAGCAATGTGCTCCTAGTGAGAATGCAGCTTATACAGGAAAAGCTCCCAGTACAGCTTATTCCACCAACAACTCCATTTCATCCCCCAAACAAAATACTAGTAAAAGCAGAGTTTTGCCAATATAACTGTCTACACTAGGATTCTGCTGGCACAGTCAGAGATTACAGTTCCTCGTACCTCTGACTGACACAGCTATGCCAGAAGATGTCTGTAAAATAGACATGGCCAAGATCTAATAATTTGTTTAAAAGATCATAAGTGATTTCTATAAGTAATGTATTTAGAGGGAAAATAGTGTCTAATGCTTTCAAAGAAAGTATTATTTCTCTCTTTTTGCCATAGGTGAGCTGAGTAACAGCTAGGTTTCTGGTCATGAGTTAGAAGAAGACTGTGCTGAAATGCCACAGAGGGATTTGCAAGTACAGCATGTGCAAATGCACAGGAAGTAACCAGTGAAATGCCTATGTAATCAAAGAAAAATGGGAAACAGGAAGATCCAGTTGGAAAAGAAGCTTTGGAAAGAGGAAATCCGTGCAAATTTGCAAAATGACATGTGACTTATCTGATAAATGTAATTTCAATTCTTTCCAGTGTCAAAGTTAAATAGCATCCTGAGCATGCTCTATTATTTCCAAACTTCCAGACTGATTTGGGATTGCAAACAAAAGCTCTCCAACCCAGGCAAAACGTACATTCCTCCAAGACTGCACACTGTACATGCCAAATTTGAAGTTATAAAACCAAGCTGTTTTTGAGTTATCAGAGTGTAAAAAAGTCCCTGAACAATTTTCTTAGAGGAAAAATATTTATTGTTTCAAAAAAAAAAAATCTTCAGAGCTAAGATCAAGCATGGAAAATTTCAACCCAAAATGTTAATCTTTGACAAACTTCTAAGCAAATGAAAGTAGCAGTTTAGAATGAAAGTGATACTATGTAGATCAGTATTGGTTCCATAGTTTAGGCTGAAATTTGCTCTCCATTAAGTTAAGCTTTCAAATTGTAATCCGCTAATTTTCCAGATCAGAAACAGATCTTCCTTAAATTTGACATATTGCATCTCTTTACAGGGTAGAGGTTTCCCGGCAAATCAGGCAGCAAGTTTTAAAATTATAATGTTTTCACAATGTAGTTTATTTTTTTAAGATCTCCTAATGCTTTTTGGCTAATCAGATCTCAATAATGGCTTGGCCTAGAAAGCCCATATTTGTTTTGCTAGTCTTGCTGAGGATATGGACTTTTTCATATCTGGAGGTGGGAGATTGGTCAGCAATTGAAAGGAGAATAAAAGTTGTTTTTAAGTGTACAAGAGCAAAAATAAACTGACCTCACTCCAGCTACCAAGCTGAGTCAGAGGTGAACAGGAGACCAGGGTAATGTGGAGGCAGGAACTGGGGTTAGGAGATTACTAGGGGACCAGAAAGCCATGAATGGTAGTGCCATGAATGGCATTGTGGGATAGGACAATGTTGAAGCATGAGGACAGAGAAAGCACATAGAATGAGGGAAAGGAGAAGTGGGTTCAGGGAAATAGTAGAGGTACATAGTGTATATCTACAGAGGACCTGGGGAGATAGAGATGAGGACAAGATCAGGGTGTGTGTGTATAGTTTCCAATGTAGATAAAAGCCTCCAAGTTTTCTATTCCACCTACCATCCACTACCCCCTTATCCCAGACAGGTAGAAATCCCACCATCACACACACACATGTGGACTTGCTAACTGGAGGAGGGGAGCAGAGAAGCAGATTATTTCCACTTGTAACTCTCAAATTTGGGGTCCTGCAGGAGATGCAGTAACTTAACCTGCATCTCCATCACACATTCTTCAGGTCTGCCAGAAAGTATTTATCATATGGAAGATCATATGCATCTTCATTGGAAAGGTACTGAATCACTCCATCCATCTGAGGTTTTGCCTACTGGGCTTCCAGGCAGACAGCACCATGCCAACCTATTCTAGAAAAATGTATTCCCAATGTATTGGCCAAAAAAATCCTGCTGACACACTGTAAAAATGTAAACACTTCCTCATTCACAGAGTGGAGCTTAGAACTTGGGATCAACCTCATACAGGAGATTATCACTGGCTCAAGAAGACGAGCTTTCACTTTCTAATGGCATATACAGATCAGAGTGCCAAGAAGGGATTGCAAAGTGATCATATGGAGCCAAGAGAACAATAAAATTAACACAAATGACAGCAAGGTGAGATGAAGTGTAAGCAAGCAGGCTGTCATTATGCATGATTGCTGTCACGGGCATTTCTTCCCAAATAGAAACAATAAGCAAGTTCCCAGTTTACATCCATCTGTGGGATCTTGCTTTGCCTTGTGCAAGTAGCAGTCAGCTTTGCTACAGCCACTCTGCTATTGTACATAGGAGTACAGTCAGGCAAGACACTGTCTGTTTACTTCCGTGCATCTAAAAGCAGGATTCCAGCCTTGTCTCTGGTTACAGGAAGACACCATTACTACTGTCTCTTAACACTGAAATGGAAAAAGTGAAAGGGAAGAAAGCCACAGCCTCATGAATGAGGATCAGCAAGACATGGCTGGAGGGTTATAATAAAGTCTATCTCTGCATAGTTTTCAAGTGAGGAACTTTGCACCACTGGCCAAACAGTTCAATGGCATATCCACATTTTTGATTATCTTCATTCAGAAGATAAGGAAGTTAGACATCCTTTCTATATAACATTTCTTCTAGAAGCTATTTGAGAGCCTTGTTATTGCTCTTCATTGGGTACAAATCATACAGTGTATATTTCATGTTGCACTTCATGTGGCTTAATGATCTGGGCTTCTGACTTAATGGATTTTCTGTCACTTGAAGTCTTTAAATCATTATTTGAGTCCATCACTAACTCAGCCAGAGGTTATAGGTCTATTACAGGAATGGGTGGGTGAAATTCTATGGCCTGCGATGTGCAGGAGGTCAGACTAGAGCAGTGGTCGTCAAAGTGGGATGCGCGAGCCCACCCCTGGGGGTGTGCGAGACCCCAGTGCCACCGCCGAATCCTCCCAGGAGACTGTCGAATTCAGCAGCAGTCTATTTTTGTACCGCCGAAATGCTGCCACAGAAAGCGAAAGCTTTCTGTTCAGCGGCATTTCGGCGGACATACCCTGGGGGGCTGCGAGCGGACGCTGCTCCGCGGAAGGGGGCTGCAGCCAAAAATGTATGAGGACCACTGGACTAGAGAATACGACAGGCCCTTCTGCCCTTAAAGTCTACGAGTCTATGAGATTCCTAGGAACCATAGGTTGAAATCCTATAAGAACCAAAGCAGCCCATCTTCCTGAGACAAATAAAATGAGTGTAATACAGTGAGTCTTCTGGAACAGAACTAAAAACCAGAGGCTCTTTGTGACCATCAAAGTACTCGTGACAGTTTTTGTAAGATAAAAATTTGTCCATATGCCCTGGTTAAAATGTCCCTTTCTCCTCCTCCTCCTATGTAGCATACGGTGCACCAGTTGGTTGCCATCATCTGCCTCATAGTAGCTGCATCATAATAATATTGTACATAATAAATAAAAGGCACGATCCTACTCCCACTGAAGTCAATGTCAAAACTCCCATTGATTTTAATTTAAGAACAAGAACATCCATATTGGGTCAGACCAATGGTCCATCTAGCCCAGTATCCTGTTGTCCAACTGTGCCCAGATGCTTCAGAATGAATGAACAGAACAGGGCAATTATCGAGTGATTCATCATCCCCAAGTTGTCTAGTCCCAACTTGAATTGGACACCTAGCTCTCATTTCTGCCTTGGAAAATCTCCCCCTACATTATTTGGAGTGGAATCTCATACTATGTGTATGTACAACACAACACTTACCACCATGGACCCTGAATCTCGGTTTATTATTAATCATTATTATTAGCAAAGGAAAACGCAAAATGATTGATGGCTAAGTGCAACTGACATTCAAGTTATCTACAAAATGACTATGAGTTTGCCTGTCAAAAAGATGGTACAGAATGGAATATCCACATTAGATATAGGGCCCCATCCTGTAGTTCTGATAGAGCTCAAAGTGCTGTTGATTTCCAGGTGTCACTGGAGCTGCATATTGCTGTAGTCCCATGTCAATACACAGGGAATTACATATGTAAATCCCAACACACTAGGGCCAGTTTGCCACTTTGTTACATCTGTTTTATGCTGGTGCTACTTCATTGAAATCGGAGTATGCTCAGTGTAAAATGAGTGTGAGTGGAAGCCCACTGAGTTCAGATTATACACTTAAGTAACTATTAATTAAAAAAAAAATCTCCTGACTAAATAATAATGCCCATCACTGACCTACCATGTAGCAATTACCATAATATAATAATGTACAGTGCCTTTCATTCAGAAAGATTCCAAAATGATTTTAAAATGTTTTCAAACAAAATCAATATTTTCATATTTTAACAAACTTGTGGCCACTTAGGACATAACAGCTGTCATTTTTCTGCACATTGTGGCCATTCAGAATTTCACAGGGAGAGAATTCAAATGGTTTGCTCGAGGGGCCCACTCCAACTTTCACTGAAGCCAATGGAAAAGTCAGTAGGAGTTGGATCAGTCCCAGAATTACAGGGCTCTTCCCACTTGAGCTATTCAAGCAGTTCCATATAGCTATATCATTGATCTTTCTGAGTAGAAGCCCAAGTTCATTAGGCAGATAAGCACATAACAGGCAGATAAGCACATAACGTTTCTTGTGATTAATATTTGGCAGCTCAAGTCAACCATCCTTGCCTTTTCCTACTTTGATCTATTTAAAGAAGTTATTATGCATGTGCTTTTCACTGTGTTATTTTAGCACTTAACACATGTATGAGGTTCAGAGTAGGGTAATTACCATCTTTTCCAACTGAGATCACAAATATGATCTGCCATTGCTTTCCCCATTGCTTTTGTTTTGAAGAACTAACTCTCATCAGCCAAAAGACTTCCCAAAGCAAACACAGCAATGAAGCAATTTCTAATATATATTTTATGTTCCAAAGGTAAAAATAAAACAAAACAATGGTAGCCTCTTTTCTGAAAATATATCCTTGTTCATTGTGACTTTAAACACGCTGCTTCTTCCCTAAATCAATTAACCAGTTTCATGATGGACAGTAAGTTTTGCTGTAAAACCTGCTGAGGATTGTTTCAGAGGAATTAGGCAAATAGTCTTCAATGGAGGCACCGACTGTGGCAGAAGACTGCACATTACAAAGGCTTTGCTGTACTGGGGCAAAGATTCACAGATTTTAAGGCCAAAAAGAAAAATCATGCTTCTCCAGTTTGATTTCCTGCATAAGACTGGACAAAATATCTGACCCCATGTGACAGTATTTTGCCTACATCATTCTTTTGACTGCTTCATTTCATGGAGTTTTAGTGCACATGTTGTCCAGTTGCTTGTGTATGATTTAGACAGCAAGCACTTTGCATCATGGAGCGTATCTTCTCTAAGTTTGTAAAGCACCCTGGGCATTCATAGCATTATAGAAATTATTAAGAAAAATAGTCAAATTCAGTTACAACAGAAAACACTAGTGGTTAAAGTTAGGACTTAGAAGAGCTGAATTCCATTTCTGGCTCTGGCTTGGTCAGCGTGTGCCTCAGCTCCCCATCTCTATGAAGGAGATGATAATAATACTATTACTTCCTCCCAGGGATGTTGTGCAGCTACATTTGTTGATGTTTATGGCTAGAGCTGAGCTATTACAGCGATGATTGACAAAAGTCTAGTTAAGATACTACTTATCTCATTAGATGTGAACATTTTAATAAGCATTCAGTACTCAAATATTCTCACTAGCAGTCATGTGTATTGGACTTTGGATGGAGACCAGGAAGGCAGAAGTAATAATACCCTGGATTCAACCAAACTGCTGCAGGAAACCTGGCAATGGCCATACCTGGAGCAGGTCACTGTGTGACCTTTGCTGTGATTGACATTCTCATTCATCATCCACAACCGTGCAGAGGAGGAAACAGGCAACTAACATGGGCTGCAATAAATTAACTGGACTCTACTGACTAATGTGACTGGGAGACTTAAGAGAGAGAGTGGAGCATCTTTTGGAGGAAGGTATATACTTAGAAACTCATATATATGTTCACATCAATATATAGACACACACAGTAATTGGGCTCTTAAATCCAGCTTTACAAACAGTTCCGAAGAGCTGTGCAAACATCAATTAATTGGTGACACATTTTTGTAAAGGGAAAATCATGGGAGGTACAAAACAATGCTGGGAGGTCTCAAGTCTCAGCCCATTTCTCTACTCGTATCTTTATTTTTGACACAATCCTTTACACACAAACACAGAAGTCAGAGATAGAAAAGACTTACTATATCATCCAGCCCATCCCACTCAAAGTCAGGATTATATTTATTTCATTTATTTATTTATCTTATTTAGGTTTATACAAATGTCAAAAAGGGCCCTTACCCATATATTCTAGGTGCCCTTGACATAACTTAGCAGTACAACAAAATTAATGCCCAAACATAACTAAAATGCAACAGGACACTTTAACTCGCTACCAACAACCCAAGATAACTGAAAAGCCCAAAACTCTGACCACTCCCCACAGGCAAAGAAGATGAGCTGTGCTATGTGCTCTGAAGGTCATCAAACACAACCTATTTTTTTTGGACCAAGGAGAGAGTGAATTCCTAAGCTGTAGGGCCCTGCCAGAGTGCACTGTGCCAGCAACTTGCTCATCTATAGCAGTAGGGATTCAACTTGAGCACCTCTGTCGTGGTTCAGCACAGAGAGAAATGTGAGCTTTTACAGGTCAAATGAAACACCGCAAGTGTCACTCACAAACCAAGAGGCAACCAGTGAAAATCACAGAACTTGTTCAATATGCCCTTGGCAAGACACTCCATTAATGAATGGGCCATCACATTCTGCATATGAAACCTGGTTCTGTATTACTGCATATAATTGATGAAGAGATGGCTAAGATTTTCAGCATCCAAAATGAGTCTATTTTTAACTTTTTTATGTTATGGTAGTGGTGGTGGTGGTGTTCCCCCCACCCATTTTTCAGTAAACAAATTTCCATAACCATTTTGAAAATGTTTTTAAAGTTTTTGATAAAAATTCAGAAAAAAAGATCCAAAAAGCCAAACAAAAAATTGTGCTAGAAATAAAGGCATTTTTCCACAATAACAACAAACTTGTAGTTTGAAAAATATTAGCCAGCTCTGCTCAAAATGTAGGATTAGGGCACTGACAGTAAGAGGTGCTCAACAAATTGCATTTGCCCATGAATATAAGTTATTATAATGAGGGATGATTATAATTTTTTCTTGTGAATAATAACTTAAGAACATAAGAAAGGCCGTACTGTGTTAGACCAAAGGTCCATCCAGCCCAGTATCCTGTCTACCAACAGTGGTCAATGCCAGGTGCCCTGGAATGAGTGAACCTAACCTGTAAAGACCAAGTGATCTCTCTCCTGCCATCCATCACCCTCCTCTGACAAACAGAGGCTAGGTACACCATTTGTTACTCATCCATGAATGGTGTGAATGATTTAACCTCCATGAATTTATCCAGTTCCCTTTTAAACCCTATTATATTCCTAGCCTTCACAACCTCCCCAGACAAGGAGTTCCACAGGTTGACTGTGCACCATGTGAATAATGCCTTTAGTTTGAAATTATTATTATCTGTGTGGCCATAGTGCCTAGGAGCCCTGGTTATAGAACAGGGCCCCATTGTGCTTGGCACTGTATAAACACAAAGAAGACAAAAACTGTCCTGCCTCAAAAAGTTTATCATTGTGGGGCTGCACTTCGCCACGCTACACTACAAAGTTAGGTCAGCTTCACAACATCACTCAGGGCTGTGAAAAATGTCACACCTCGTGCAACATAATTAAGACAACCACAGCCCCTGTGCAGACACCATGAGGTTGCTGTAAGAATTCTTCTGTCGAACGAGTTACTGCCTCTCAGAGAGGTGTATTTATTACAGCAAAAGAAGAACCCCTTCCATCTCTGTAGTAAGCGTCTGCACTTCAGTGGCCAAGCTGCAGTAGGGCCACTGTAGCATTTCTAGTGTAGAAATGGCCAGATGTCCCGATTTTGGTGTCTTTTTCTTATATAGGCTCCTATTACACCGATCCCAATTTTTCACACTTTCTGTATGGTCACCCTAAGTGTAGACATTGCCTGAGTAAGCTCCTTCCTTCCCTCTTTAACACAAATCCTACTATTACTGAATATGCTCAACCACCAGGCCACTATGCCCCTTCACTTGCATATGTAGGCTCTACTTACTGAATCCCACTGGTTTGGGCAGAAGAAGAAAGCAGTTTCTTGGTCAGGTTGTTGGCATCATTGTGATGTTACCACTCCCTAGAGAGGGAGAGAAACAAAAAGCTAAAGCCCCATGGTTATTTCCTACTGGATTGACTTTGACATTTGACTGCATATGACCGCTTTGTGCTGCCCTATATCTTATCAGGCACTTACACCACTGTGATTAGCAGGAGCCACTTGCTACTCAGGTGGTAGATTGTCTTATCTTGGAAGCGGAACTGCGCAGAGCCAGGGTTGGATGGGAGTCTTGGGGAATGGAAAGGGGTGAAGGAGGGTTCCCCAGCAGCCAAACAGTGAGGCATTTCCCAGGATGTCTGTGTGGGGCTAAGAACCATAAGGGGTGCAGGAAGGTGCTCCTTAGGAAGGGAGTTTGGAGCATTGCATAGGGGGTGCTCAAGGGTTCCCAAGGCAGGGTTGCTGGGTGACTCAAGGGTGGAGGAGAGGTGAAATTTTTTCTAGGGGTCCCGGGGATGAGTTGGGGCAGGAGAGTTTCCAGGGGGTGATGCTGGATGAGTCATAGAAGAGGGTGCAAGACAAGGGGGCATTTTCCAGAGGTGCTGGGGGGTAGGATGGGTCCCACCGTGGTGGGAGATGGAGCATTGTCCAGTGGTGCTGGGGCGGGAGTGATTTCCTGGGAGTGATAGGGGAGGTAGACGGGTGGAGCATTGCCCCAGCGTCTGGGGGAAGGGTTCCCAGGAGAGCCTAGGAAGG
>ML677344.1:13896629-13915583 GCA_007922305.1 Dermatemys mawii | reverse complement strand
GGGGCGGGGCGGCCCCTCCCCTGGGCAGTGTCTCCGCCGGGTCCTTTAACCGCCGGGCGCCCCGCCCCCGCGCTGTCCGGCCGGGCCGTGTCCGCAGAGCGGCCGCGCGGAGCCCGTGTGGCCGGGGGCAGCGCCCGGGCGGTGCAAGGCGCGCGGGCGGGCGGGCAACGCGGGGCTGGGCCGGGGCCCGGGCCATGGGGCTGCGGGGCCGCTGCCGCCTCCTCCTCCTCCTCCTCTCGCTGCTGCTGCTGCCCGGCGCGGCGCGCGGCTTCGGGGAGGACGAGGAGCGGCGCTGCGATGCCATCCGCATCGCCATGTGCCAGAACCTGGGCTACAACGTCACCAAGATGCCCAACCTGGTGGGGCACGAGCTGCAGGCGGACGCGGAGCTGCAGCTCACCACCTTCACCCCGCTCATCCAGTACGGCTGCTCCAGCCAGCTCCAGGTGGGTGCCCCTGCCTGGCCCCCTCCCCTTGCCCGGGCCCCCGGAACCGAACGCCCGGCCCGAGAGTTCGGGAGTGCGGGGAGGGGACGCCCGGGCCCCCGGCCTCGGCAAGCCCGGCGCGCGTGACATTCAGCAGCGGCGCTCGCGCCGAGGGTCCTGCTGCGGCCAGAGGAGCCCTCCCGTGGGGCAAACGCGAGCGGGGAAAGTGCTGCAGTTATAGGGCCAGCTGCACCCTTGAAATGGTGCACATCCCCTCCCCCACTCCAGGACACCCCCACCCCAACTTATTCCCAACCTATCTGCTCCTAAGGTGCTAAACTAATGGTGTCTGGGGCGGAAAGAGGCAGTTTTGCTTCCAGCAGCAGGGACTATCCCGGGTCCCTGCCGCTTTCCTTCGTGCATTTGTTCTGCGAACTTCCCACTGGCTGCCAAGTTTCAGTCGGATGCGTTTCTTGCCTTTGTTTTGTAAATCTACCTCACCCTAGTTTCTCTGCTGCCGGTTTGCGCGCAGTCCTGGGCTGGTTTCAGGTTATTTCTCAACCCAAGTTTTTAGGATATAAGAACGTGAAAATATCCGCTGGTGTAAACGAGGGTTTTGAAAGAAACTGTTAAAAGGGTTAAATAAAAATACATTTGGAAACTTCCAGCTGCAAAGTGGCTCAAGATTAGCTTTCCCCTCTGGGTGTGAATCTACAGATAAGAAGGTACAATAAGGTTACACTAGCATTTAATCTCGCAGCCTGGGTTTACAGTTGCTGAAAGACTGAAGTAAAATACACAAGGAGCCCCGTTCCCAGTCCACTTTCTGGAGTGACCTCCACACAAAGTCAGAAGCTAGGAGAAGAAGCCAAACTTTTCTGTCGGTTAGCATGCTGTACTTGTCCGTGTTCCCTTTGGTAGCCCAGGAATTTGGACTAGTGTGAAGACTAAAGAGAACACCCTAAATCAGGGTTCATAAATTGGCTGATCTTTCTTTATGGGTTTGAAAATGGCAGTTAGCCTAATATTAAAAAGATGACTTTACAGATCAAGGCATGTGAACTTTCTCACTGACTTCCTAAAGAAAAATATTTATCCTTGCACACCATGAAAGTACAGAGTATAATAAACAGACAGACAGCTTCAAGGACATGACTTTCCAGTTCAGATGTTTGCATATAAAGCCCTTCACTTATAACCGTGGATGACGCAGTTATTATGTGTAAGGAGCTGGTGAACAAATATGCGTCCAGACGTAATGGACAGAGAAGGTGTACGTGTGTGTTTGTGAGATGTGACTTGTCATCATAAAAAAACAAAGGGACATACAGGTAGCATAAAACTGTGGTAAGAGGACCCCCTCCAGTAACTCCCCTGTAGGAGTCCCATATTAATGGCAAGATCCGTGTCCTAGCCCATGACTTGGATGTTGTTGAATAACAAATTTACTTCTTCAGATACAGTAGTTGTATACAAACTAATAATTGCTCTGCATTTTTTCAGATGCTAAGTTTTACACACTGATGTATTTTCTTTGTGTGTACCAGAATTACAAGAGTCAAGTACTGAGCAAATTACAGGATCCTGACTTCATTATAGGAGAAAATATGATTTACAAAGACCAAATTCAACCGTGAATGTTAATTCAAAGAGCTATTAATATTTTAACTGTTCTGTTTCAAGTTTTCAATATCTTTATGCAGTCTTGAAAATTAAGGTCTATATATTTGTGTTAAAGTTTAAATTACTTATTCAGTTTGTGTTTTGCCCCCTTGAACTGTAAATCTGAGGCTTAGATCTAGGGCTTAGTTCTGCTTGCCTTGTGTGAATTTGGCCCATTGACTTCACAAGGCTAATTCTAGTGAGCACAATGATCAGGATTTGGCCTCAGAACATGTTTTGAACTAAAAACGAAGGCTGAGGTTTTTAGATTTTTTTCCCTTGGTTTCTTTACTACATGCTGCTCCTTGCTAACTTAGGCAAAGTACTGAGCAGTACTGTTAAAGAGAATATATAGGGAACTTGCTATATAATCTACCATTTTTTATCTTCTTTTAAGCACAAGTGTGACTATTGTTTTTCTCTTCCAGTTCTTCCTTTGTTCAGTCTATGTTCCAATGTGCACAGAGAAGATTAACATCCCAATAGGTCCCTGCGGTGGCATGTGCCTTTCCGTCAAAAGAAGATGTGAACCTGTTCTGAAAGAATTTGGATTTGCCTGGCCAGACAGTCTAAACTGCAGTAAATTCCCACCTCAGAATGACCACAACCACATGTGTATGGAGGGTCCAGGGGATGAAGAGGTTCCCCTTCACAGCAAGACATCCTTGCAGCCAGGAGAAGAGTGCCACACAATGGGATCTAATTCAGAGCAGTATATCTGGGTAAAAAGAAGCCTGAGCTGTGTCCTTAAGTGTGGCTATGATGCCGGTCTCTATAGCAGATCGGCTAAGGAATTCACTGATATCTGGATGGCCGTGTGGGCTAGTCTGTGCTTCATATCAACTGCCTTCACAGTCCTGACCTTCCTGATTGATTCATCCAGATTTTCCTACCCTGAGCGCCCCATCATATTTCTGAGCATGTGCTACAATATTTATAGCATTGCTTATATTGTGAGGCTGACTGTAGGCCGGGAAAGGATATCCTGTGATTTTGAAGAGGCAGCAGAACCTGTTCTTATCCAAGAAGGTCTTAAGAACACAGGATGTGCTATCATTTTCTTACTGATGTATTTTTTTGGGATGGCTAGCTCCATCTGGTGGGTGATTCTGACATTGACATGGTTTCTAGCAGCAGGACTCAAATGGGGCCATGAGGCTATAGAAATGCACAGCTCCTATTTCCATATCGCAGCCTGGGCTATCCCTGCAGTGAAGACCATAGTCATCTTGATTATGAGACTAGTAGATGCAGATGAGCTCACTGGTCTGTGTTATGTCGGCAACCAGAACCTAGATGCGCTTACTGGCTTCGTTGTTGCTCCGCTGTTCACCTACTTGGTTATTGGAACTTTATTCATAGCAGCAGGTTTAGTGGCCTTATTTAAAATTAGGTCTAATCTTCAAAAAGATGGGACTAAAACTGACAAGCTGGAAAGACTGATGGTCAAAATTGGTGTCTTTTCAGTGCTATACACTGTCCCAGCTACCTGTGTAATTGCATGTTACTTCTATGAAATCTCCAACTGGGCTATCTTCCGCTATTCAGCAGATGATTCCAATATGGCAGTGGAGATGCTGAAAATTTTCATGTCTCTGCTGGTGGGTATCACATCTGGCATGTGGATTTGGTCGGCCAAGACTTTGCACACGTGGCAGAAGTGCTCTAACAGACTGGTGAACTCAGGGAAAGTGAAACGAGAGAAGAGAGCGGATGGCTGGGTGAAACCTGGGAAAGGGAATGAGACTGTGGTGTAAACAAAACCTCCGTGCTGACTTCTCTCCCAAGAAGGACATGTGTATAAACACTTGCAGTAGAAATGTTGCTGGAGTGGTGTGGGGAGGTAAAGTACAAAATCTGTCTCTGAAAAGAAGCCGTAAAGAATAAGCAATAATTTAAAAAACAGAATAACCATAAACCATGCTGCCCAAACTACAAAAGCCCAGGGAGGCTTTGAAAACTGTGAACAATCTGAACATGTCACATTTTTGTAAAGCAGGGTGCAATGTATTAATGTCATTAGAAGCCAAAGGGTCTTGCATTTTGTTACTTGGGTTGCCAATTTTCCTGAATCATGTTGTAGTACATGGAGGATGAGGGTCAAATTCGGGGCCGATTTTGGGTGCAATCCTGTGAGGTGCTGGGTGCTCTTAGCTTCAATTGACAGCATCACTCCCTTTGAATTCAGTGTCTTAAGGGTTGTGGTCAGCACCTTTTAAGATTCTACCCATAGCCGGTAGAGCCCTGTTGCCTTCGTTGGTATTGCACAGTGCATAATTCAGCCAAGGATTAGGTCCTCATGCAAATGCCAGCTAAGCTTTCCAGTGAATTTGTAGGATTCAGTTAGGTGTTAGGATGGATTGCTGTATAGCTCAGCTGACAACTGAATACTAACCTCTACATTGGCATGCTCTTTGCTGTCTAAAACATCAGTACTTCATTTGATGTGTTTAGAAGCTTCACTCAGTACCTTTATCAGAAGTAGATTAACTTGGAGATTGAAATGTAACAGCTAGGATGACCAGATGTCCCAATTTCATAGGGACAGTCCTGATTTTTGGGTCTTTTCTTATATAGTGTCCTATTACTCCCCACCCTCTGTACTGATTTTTCACACTTGCTGTCTGGTCACCCTAATAACAACATATATAGTTTCCATTTATCTCCCCCTCCTCCTTTTCCCTGCCCCCTTTTGTCCTTTTTTGATAACCTGGCTATTTCCAGACTCTGACTACTTTATTCCTCTGCATTAATTACTTAGGGTTTTTCTTTTAATAGCTCTCCTTCCTACTGCAATATACAGCTGAGGGAAAGTGAATGAAGGCTCACTTTGGACAAACCCTTTATTCAGCAGAACATGTAGTTTTTCTCCAAGTAAACTTATCTGGCTCTCCCCAGAGACCTATTGCATTAAGCAATTAAGACTTAATATATTTCAGTCTGTGTGATTACATCTATGCAGACGCCAGTCTGGGAGAAGTGAAATGTTAAGTTCCTTGGCAACTTCATGTTCACACAGATCAGCTGTATAATTGTGTGCGTCAATTAAAAATAAAAGAACATTCTCCAACCATGACATAGCAGTATAGCTGACTGGCTCAAACTGATGGTCACTGAGAGTGACTTTAAAAAAATATAGATATATGTAAGAATGTTATCAGACTTCAGCAACAATGGAGATATTTTCCTTTTTGAAAAGGCTCCGTGGAGAAGAAATCCAACTTCTTCTTGGTGAGTAATTCTGTTTCATAATTAGTGGCAAGGTTCCTTGCCCTTGGCCTGTCATGTTCATGGAATGCCACAGCATGAGACTCATGGAATGCCACAGTCCTGCTTGATTAACAGGAAGTATAACGTAAACATAAATAAAGAGCAGTATTTAAGTGCTTCCCTTGAAGGACCCACCAGTAGCTTTATCTGTGTGCCCTAAAATCTTGCTTCGTCTTCAGTGTATGGCAGTGATTCTCAACTTTTTATACTGGCGACCCCTTTCACATAGCAAGCCTCTGAGTACGACCCCTCTGATAAGTGAAAAACACTTTTAAATATATTTAATACCATTATAAATGCTAGAGGCAAAGCGGGGTTTGGGATGGAGGGTGATATCTTGTGACCTCCCCAGGTAATAACCTCAAGATGCCCTAAGGGGTCCTGACTCCCAGTTTGAGGATCCCTGGTGTATGGGTGCCTGATCGAGTGAGGTGCTGTGTGCCTTAAATTCCCATGGACTTAAAGTGGTAGCTGAAGATACTGTGGTCTTTTGTATGATGAGGCAGGCCTGAAGGGGGTCTCCCCTCTCTCTCTCTCAAACTGTGTTAAAAACATGCATTGTGTCTGTGTTGAAATACGTGCTTAAAAACAAAAGAACCTCCTCTCTCTGCACAGCTGGGATCAGTCACTAGCAGAGCAAGTGACAATTTGACTCATTCTACCCACAACACTCCCATTATTTTGACCAGCTCTGTGGACTTGCCGAATGTTCCAAATCCAGTCCTCTATCAAGTCTCTTCTATTGGACAGTAATGCCTTGTTGGATCTATGTATTCCAGTCTGGAAACAAGAGTTCTGCAAGAATGAAAGATGCAGATTGCTGGGCTTCACCCTGATGCTTAATCTGTTTATGATTGGATTAAGGATGCCAAATCAGAAGCTAGCTCTAAATTCCGAGGGATGAAGGACAGAAAATGAGTGAGCCAAATTCATCCATTGGTCCCTCCAATGAAGTCACAGATTAATGACTCTCGGTGATTCATACACACTGAACTTCATGCTATTTGATGTGATTGACCTATGCAGTTTTATCCTTGTCATCCCAGAATTTATTGTTAAGGGTGACCTTTCCTGTTATCCTTGAATTTCAGAGCATGACTCAGTAGATTTCTTACTAGAACGATAGCACGGGTGATTAGTGACAACTGAAAGTGAGTCAGATGAGGATGATGTTTCCTTACATTGCAGGGTGAGGGGAAGACAAATCCATTTAAGTTGTGAGGCACTCAAATACTATGGGAATAGCAGGCACATAGCAACAGTTCTCCCTTGGAGGCATTGTGCCTGCCTGAAGCACAGTGTGCCTAAATTCTCTTGAAGTTACGTACCAGAGCTCAATGAATTTATTCCTGATTTACCTCAAGGTAATGAGGCAACACATCTGATCCAGGGCCACAGGAGTCCCTCTGAAAAGGCACAACTTAACTATGTGCATTTATCTTGCTGTTCTAGTTGTTCAGGGATTTGTGATTGGAAAAGCCACTCTAGATTGAATCTCAAGCACGGCAGTTATGAAGACAGAATATCTGCAACTCAGTTTCTCTCATTTCAACATAGTTATGAATTTAAAACCAAAAAATGTGCGACTAATCCTGCTCGGAAGTGCAGTTGCTGTGGCTATAGAGCTCAATACGTTACAACAGTTACTTTTGCTGCACAATCCCTTCTCCTCCTTTCTCTCTCTAGCCAGTCCCATCCCCAGTCTTTTGACATACAGGCTTCTGAAATATCTGATAGACAGGTACAAGCCAAATTACTTCTGATAGAGCTTCAGAAAGAGAAACTAGCTTGTTGAAGGGAATGGACACCGATAATTTTTTTGATGTACAGAAAGTATATCTGCATTGATGTATGTACTGTAAATTTCTAATTTATCACTGTACAAAAAATTTTGCTATTTAATTTTTGTATCAAAATAAAATTAACCTCTGTGAATAAGTAATGGATTCTTAATGTCTTGATGATATATATTTTGCTAAGTTTCCTTTCCAAAACTGGAAAGTCTTTATCTTCCTGTTGTAAACACAAAGCATTGTGAGGTTTTCACCTTTTTTTTTGCTCTTCTTCCCCTCCCACTCTTTCTAAGTGAAGAGTGTCATGCCAAGCTCAGGGCAGATTGTCAAGAAGCAGGGCAGAGACCTGAAACGTGGTGTGTTCTACAATTAGATTGTTCCGTATTGCAGGTTTGTGAGAGGTGAATTTATTCAAATTGTATCCACTGTTCAGTGAGGTTTACACTTGCAAAAATGTATATATGAAATACAGTAGGGAAGAGGGAAAAACATTCCAAATATTTCTTCGGATTCCATTACTTGCATGACATATTCTCAGCTTCTCTAGGCTTTTCTAAAATGGCGGGTTTTGCATGGGTCTTCAAAGGCAGACAGCTTCAATGGAGGCAGAAGTAAGCCACTAATCTAATAGAGATTTTGCTATTGTCTTCAGTGGATGCAGGATAGGCTGTAGACCACATTTTGAGCTCCTCCAGTCTGATTGTTCCACTGGTCAGGAACCGACCCTGAAAAATCGTTTTCTCCAATTAGTCTCAAGCTGGCTGGTTTGGGTTTCTCTGACCTGGCTGAGTGCTGTGTTTTTGAGGGTCAGTGACTCTTTATTACTCATGTGAGTATTGTGTGAGAAGGTTTTGAGGGATCAGGCCCCTAATTTTCAGCCTGGTACAGAAACAAAGACGACATATTTGGGATTGGGAAGGAATTTTCCTCTAGGGCAGATTGGCAGAGGCCGTGGGGGTTTCTCGCCTTCCTCTGCAGCATAGGGCACGGTTCACTTACTGGAGAATTCTCTGCACCTTGAAGTCTTTAAACCATGATTTGAGGGCTTCAATATCTCAGACGTAAGTTAGGGGTTTACTACAGGAGTGGGTGAGTGAAATTCTGTGCAGGAGGTCAGACTAGATGATCATAATGTAGGGTTACCATATTTCAACATTAAAAACAGAGGACAATCATGGCTCGGGAGGGGGACGGAGGCAGATAGGGGCTTGCCTCCCCTAACAGCCTGTCCCTGCCCCCTATCTGCTCCTTCCCACTTCCTGCCCCCCAACTGCCTCCTTCAGAACCCCCAACCCGGACAACTCTCTTTGTCCAGCTATCTGGAAGAAGAAAGGGAAATGCATTCAGAACCTAGAATGAAGGTAGATAACTTCAGCAAAATCCTTTTGTCTACTAAGGGCGGGTCACTCAGTATTACTGGTGGCTTTTGTGAGGGCCAAATTCTGTTCTTCGTAATCCCTCTGTAAATACATGGACTAGTATAGTGTGATTCCAGTGCAACTGAAAGTCTTTTCTTTTTTACTTCATATATGTTCACCAGTTCAGGATTATAGTTTTCTGCTGCTCACCTTGTCTGTTAGTCTTTTCATCAGCTAGTTTGACATCCTAATTACAGCATATGGTATGATTATTTTACAGCTCACACATTGTTTACATTAGTAGGAATGCACAGGATTACTTAGATTAGTGTAATCTTTGATCCTTAACTAAATCACAAGGTAAAGCCGATAGTACTCAGCTCTTACAAAGGAGGCAATATGAGTTGTGTACTAGTCTTTAGAGATTTACATTGGATCACGTTTTGCAAAACAGCATTGGAATCTAGGTACCCCAACCATGATTTACTCACACACAGGGGAGTGCTGCATCCGAGTCACCCAATGCTTAACTGCTCAGTGTAGGTGCCTTTGAATGCTGTTGTGGAACCAAAGTTGAATATCAGAAATAGTAAGGTCCAGATCCTCAAAAGTATTTAGGATCCTAACTTCCACTGGAATTAATGGGAGTTAGGAGTTTTAAATGCCTAGGTGCATAGATGCTGGAACTAGGGGTATTGGGAGTGTGGCCACATGCCCTAGTTTGAAGTGGTGTCCATTATATACAGGATTTAGTTTGGTTCAATGGTTCTCAGCACCCCTGTTAGAAAAATTGGCCTATGTGCCCCAAAGCAGAGGCCATTTTCACAAGTGACCCAATATGACAAATCAGTCTTGCTTTTTTTAAAGATGGGTCATAATTAATATGAGGCCAATTATCACATACGAATCTAAAGTGAACTTTCCACTGGTCCTTGTTAGATTTTTTTTTAACTGAGAAATTAACAGCACAGTTTTCTAAAGTTCTTTGGCCACAGAACAGAGACAGCGCTGGTATTGGCAATGTGAGTTAGTTTAGGCCTCAATCCTGACCTGGAGGGATACAAGAGTTTGCGAGAGACTAGCTCAGTCTGCATGAACCTGTAATCCATGTCTTCTACTGGGACAGCAAATTCGTAGTAACTATGGTGATGGATGCTGTGAGGTGGACACTCTTATTAGTAAGAACAAAGTTATGTTCACACAGCTCACTATGCAGCTTTCAGCTGCAATGTAGGCTAGCTTTGAAGCGGTGACTTAGAAATGAAAGCCACAGCCGTTGGCCCTCTAGAGCATTTCAGTGTACCCTGCTTGTCAGTGCTCCAGTCAGCAAACCTACACAAAGAGGTTTATAGAAGACATTAAAATAACATGCATAGAGTTTGTAGCACTGAATTTGATCCAGGAGAGTTCAGCTACAGATTGTCAAAGTTTAGGGAGTTAGAGCACCATAGTACAGAACATCTCATCCTTGCAAAGATCCACCCAAACTCCATCAGAGAAGCAGTGGCTGATCCTGACTTACAGCTACATTAAGACCACTTTGTGTTGCTCTACCAAAAGCAGTGTAAGAGGATCATCCCAGCACAGACGGCTCTTCTATTGATGTAGATCCTACACCACATCTGCTACCTCCAGCTGCCAGAGGGAGTGTGGGTAGGGTCCGCTGTACGCTGGCAACCTCCAGCTGCTGTAACAGACTTTGGTGGTGGTGAACAGCCAGCTGTTTTGGTTTAACCTTGGGATCGGGACCAGCCCAGTGACCAGCCAACCTAGGAACTGGGGGAGTGAAAAAGTGGCTTAACGGGTAAACACAGCTAACGAGAACTAATCTGGCAAGGCAATTTAAGGAATCACTGCTCTTCCGTCTTCCTAGGTTATTTATAGTGTGTCTATCACCCTTGAATCTGGGTGCCTGTTCTTAAGGGTTTATGTTCACAGATCAACATAACATACAATTTAAATTCCAGACTAAACTCATGTTGTAGTGCAAGGTTTATCTTAGTTTATAACTTCAGATTTGTTTTTTGGCCTATTTGCCTGCCAGCAGACTGTCTACCAGTGAAAAAACCAACTTATACAGCTAAATTTCAGAGGCAGTGTCTGTCTTCATTTTTCATTTTCTAAATCAATAGGTTAAAACATCCAAACAGCAGTAAAAGAATTCACTGTTCACAGATATACCAGTAAACAGGCCCTCCTTTAAACACCAGTATTTAGCTAATATCCTGACTGCTTTTCCTATTTCCTGAACTTACTCTGAAGAAAGAAAAACATCCGGCCAGAAAAGCAAATAATTGGAAAATCTGCGTCTTTAAAGTACTAGTAAGGAGTGATAAATAATACTCATAAGATGCATATTTCAGGCTACATGCAGAAGCGGCCAATATTAAATGTTGTAGATTGAGAGGGTAACTGTAAATGTTCTAATTCATATTCTGAAGTGATCCAAGTAACAGGCATTGTCAGTGCTATTTTTACTCAAGTGCTTAAAAATGATTACAAATAAAGATCCACACAATAGAATTCAATTCTTTTCAAAAGATTTTTACAGCCAACGTAACTTTCTGCTTGAAAAGGTGGGACGGATGCCATCTAGTGGTAGCATTAGGCCAGGGGTTCTCACCACAAATTTTTTGGTGACTTCGGAGTGCGGCCACCGACTCTTGCTGGTGGCTGCTCTGACAATTTTTCCTAAAGTACTTAATCAACTTTAGGAAAAACAAATAAATACGCACTTATACATGTCCAAATCGTAATTTATGTTGGGCTTTTTTTACAGAATCAATAATAAAAATAATGTACAGTTGTCTATTTTCTTTATTGGACCTAAGCAATATAGAAACAAATAAGGCGCTTTGCATGTTCTTGTCTTATGTTGTTGTTATTGTTTCTTTTGCTTTTTGGTTGCTTTCTTTTTTAGACTTGCTAGTTAGCGAGTGTTTCTGTGAAAAGTGGTATCTGCATGTTTTCTAATATCACTTTCCACAGCAGCAGATTTGCTAGCGAGCTGGAAGGCTTTGAAAAGTGATATTAACAAACATACAAATAGAGCTTTTCACAAGAGATTTACTGAGCCCTGGCAAGCCAGGGAACAAATTAAATCCTGGATGGGGAGTTGGGGAGGCAGTGGGGGCCAGAAGCAAAGGGGTGGGTGAGGAGTCCGGGAGGGCAGTGGGGTCAGGGGCAATAGGGTGTTGGTGAGCCTGGGGCCAGCACCCAGGACTGGAGCTCTGCAGCCACATGGCTAAAGCTTGGCTCCAAAGGACACAGTGAGGACCAGGAGCGATGGGGGGTAGTGAGCCTGGGGCAGCACCTGCTGCCAGGTGATGGAGACCAGTGCCAGAGCCCAGAGCCCTGCGGCCGGAGAACAGAGCCCACCGCCTACCACCCCTAGGCTGAAGACAGAAGCCTGAGCCCCACAACTCCCATGAAGGTGGGGAACTCACAACAGCTGCCTGCTTCTCTGGTGTGTGTGGCTCCAGAGAGGGCAGAACCCAGTCCCTGCTGACGGCTCCGGGGAGGGGCCGCTGCTTTGTGCCCCACCTCTGTTCACCGCCCAGAGGGCTGTGGCCCTATGAAAAGCCACTGGTGCCTGCATGCAGCCATGCTGGCCGCATTTGAGAAACACTGCATTAGGCAGACGAGCTTTTATTCCATACTCCCTGCAATCCACCTACGTGACCCCCCATTCATGCTGGAAGTGTACACAAATTTCAAGGACAGCATGTAGCATCTCCTTTGGGAAAACGGGAACAGTTAGTTATTCTTGTCACTATTACAGTGACTCTGGCACCAGGCTGGGAATTAAAACCCAAGGTTCCTTCCCTAGCTTGTCACACAAGCTTAACAGGAGGCTGTTTTGCAGATACATGTGAGGAAAGACACCTATTATCTCTTTGTTCAAGTAGTGACAATAGGAGGCACTCCTACCTGCTGCTTCCTCTAGGGAGGTCCAAAGCCAAGGTGTTGGAGTGCATGGACTAAAGCAGAATAGTTACCCAGAGATATCCCTAACTTAGCTATAAGTGACAAGAAATCAGTGCAGCTGCACAAGTGCTTACTCTTAAATACAGACAAGGGCAAGCCAGGGTGTGTCCCTAATGCACAAATCAGGGTTTAGCCTTTCTTGAAGGAGGGATTAAACTTCAGTGTGAACAGTCAGTGCTAACCCTTCCATGTTCTTCTCAACACTGGTGCATCTATACAGATTCTGGGCTACTTGTAGAAAAATTGACTGGGCACCATGGTGCTGTATGTTTACCAGTCAAAGGGGCATCTTTTGTCTGGTACAGAAAGCAGGAGAATTAATAGGCGAGGCATGTCTGAGACACCTAGCAAAGTGGTATCTGGAGGATACTTTTCTTACATGGCTTAGGGACTACCTCTCCCACCATACCAAATTAGCTAATCTAAAAAGGAGAGAGATGGGGAAAACCTAGCAAGATATCTTGAGGTCTTCCCTCTTAATTCCTTCCTGGTGCCATTTGCCAATGGTGAAGACCAGCTGGTAATGCCTCGCCCAGTACTATTTGCATATTCACTTGACCAGAAAGTGAGTCACAACAAAATCATTGCATCTCTTGGAAGACAGGGGATGTGGACTAGGAGTATGGAATGGAGACTCCAGACTATTTCTACGGATGTTGAAAGTCACTGGCAGAGGTCTATGGATACAAAAGCATGACAAACTCCATTCCACTCTCAAAGCAATTACATTTGTACAGCTGTAGCCAGACCAGAGCCAAAAGGAGTTAAAAGCCCATCTCTTCTCCTTCCCCAGAGAATGGTTTTATAACTGAAGGATGGAAAGAGGCAGAACACATTCCCAAGCACTAGTAATCTCTTCCTTCAGCACTCATGTCCCTCAGCATGGATGGGAGGGTATGGCCCTTGATTCTGCATGTTCCTGAGCTCCCTGCTGAACACCACCCAACGTTGTGTCTCCCAGTCCATGTGGGAGAGGAGGTCTGTATGAGCACATTAGGTGTGGTCCTCCACACTGAGCGGGAGAGAGTCCCTCTCCCTTTGCTCTTCAGAATGTAGGGTTAATGAAAACATGAGAATGGGCAGGTCTGAGGAGATATGGACATAAACTCAGCCCTCATTATGTGCTAATACAGAACTTACAGTAGCTGTGGTCCAACTAGTGCTACTAGATCAGTGGTTCCCAAACTTTAACAACCTATGAACCCCTTTCACTAAAATGTCAAGTCTCGCAACCCCCCCTCCTAAAAATGAATATTTCCAGAGATTTTCTCCTTTACCTGAGGATAAATTATAAAAGCAGTGATCTTGGAAATATAAAATTTGTTTTTATGACATGCTTATTACACACAATTTATTATCAATTATTTATCATTACAGTATTTTTATTACATTATGAAAACGCCAACACGCTTCCAAGATCTCACTTTCGTAGCATCTATCACTTTGAATAAGCCTGTTATAAGACAAGGCTTCTAGGTTTCATCAAAGAGTATCAGATGTGAAACAGCATGAAGGTATTTAAGAAGCTAACTCAAAGAGTTCTTCCTACACAAGCATTCAGGACTTGAGCAGTCCAAATAAACAACGCATGTTACAATAAAGCTTAAACTTGTTCTTCATAATAATTTTAAAAACAAGACTAGCTGCCTATTTCATTTTAAACACAGCAAAAAATATCCACCTCCACCTTATAAGGAGTCTTGAAGTTTAAATCTCCTAAGTGTGATAGATATGCTTTGTCTGCTTAGCTCTTGGAAGTCCAGGGCCTTTGGGCTGCTGTCCCCATGCTGCCCAGGGTTCCCAGGGACAGCTCTGTGTGCCGTTAGGGAATTTTTCCCGAGAAGCCCCTGTAACATTTTACAAACCCCAGTTTGGGAACCACTGTACTAGATAATGGCTTCAATGTCTTAGTAAATGGGACTCTAAACTAGGTGTCAGGAGATGAGGGTTCTAATCCCAGTATTACTACTGATTTACTGCATGATGCTATGTAACTGAATAGAGTTATAACAGTAGATGATCTGGCCCACCAATTTAGGGTTCCCCTAGCAACCCTACCTCCTACTCACAGGACCATCTTCTGTGATACTGATGTTCCAACCATAACT
The DNA here is from genome assembly GCA_007922305.1 of Dermatemys mawii. Classification (NCBI taxonomy): domain Eukaryota; kingdom Metazoa; phylum Chordata; order Testudines; family Dermatemydidae; genus Dermatemys; species Dermatemys mawii. The sequence goes on along the minus strand of ML677344.1, from coordinate 13,900,980 downwards.
AATTACAAACCACAGTGAGAGGGATTCCACTGTTGACCCAGTTAAATTTGCAAGCAAACTAGAATGGAAATGTTCTGTAAGGTGAACCCTGGTGTACCCAGGATAATGGGATCTCAGCACTCCTTACATCACTTTGGCAAAGGCCTGGTCTACACTACGGCTTAAGGTCGACTTTAGCACCATTAAGTTGACCTAAACCTGCAACCATCCTCACATGGCAGCCATTTAAATTGATTTAAAGGGCCCTTAAAATCGATTTTTGTACTCTTCCCTGATGAGAGGAGTAGCACTGAAATCGACCTCTCTGGGTCGACTGTGGCTTAGTGAGGACGCATGTAGACTTTATTGGCCTCTGGGAGCTGTCCCACAGTGCTCCATTGTGACCACTCTGGACAGCAGTCTCAACTCGCTGATCTGGCCAGGTAGACAGGAAAAGCCCTGGGAACATTTGAATTTCATTTCCTGTTTGGCCAGCGTGGCGAGCTCACCTGCACAGGACACTCACCATGCAGAGCTCCTCAGCACAAGGCACCATGCAGAGCTTATCAGTACAGGAGACCAACCAGCGCAAAAGAGCTCCAGCATGGTCCACTCAGGAGGTGTTGGATCTCAGCTATCTGGGGAGAGGAATCCATGATGGCAGAACTCCGTTACAACAAACGGAATGCCAACACGTTTGCCAGAGTATCCAAGGCCATGCTGGATAGGGGCCACAGCAGGGAGGCACAACAGTGCCGCGTGAAAATTAAGGAGCTGAGGCAAACATTCCAGAAAGCAAAAGAGGCAAATGGACGCTCTGGGGCACCGCCACGGACATGCAAATTTTACAATGAACTGAATCAAATACTGGGGTGGGGGACCACCACCATTGCACCTATCTCCGTAGACTCCTCTGATGGGGTAGTCATGAGGCATGAAGATTCAGATGATGATGAAGCTGATGAGGAAGATGATACCACGCAGCAGCAGGCAAGCGGAGAGACTCTGTTCCCAGACAGCCAGGAACTGTTTATCACCCTGGAGCCAATACCCTCAGAACTCTCCCACGACGGTACCCCAGATGGGGAAGTCAGTGAAGGTACTTCTGGTGTGTGTCCCTTTAGGGATAAGATAAGGCATGATTTAAAAGGAAGCTTTTATTAATGATTAACTTGGAATGCATGCATGGCTAGAACAGCTACTGGAAAAGTCTGTCAACATATTCGGGGATGGAGTGGTAATCTTCCAAGGAGATGTCTTTACAGGAAAGCTACAGGCACTCAATTTAAGGTGCAAAATGTGACCTTGTACAGAAAGCATATGCACTCTGTGAATACTTTGTTTCATCGTGAAAGACTGTTCCTATTGTGCTGGAGAATGTATCTATCTTATAAGCTTTTTCCTTCTTTCTACCTACAGCCAGCTCGGTCCTCCCCCCACAACATGCCCATCGCAGAGGCTATCACAGATAAGAAGGAGAAGGAAACGCACAAGAGATGAGATGTTTGCGGAGCTTATCCATTTCTCCTTCAGTGAGGCAGCTCGAAACAACGTATGGAGAGAAAATTTTTTAGAGTCCCAGAACACATGGAGGCAAAGCCTTTTAGAGTCCAGGGCAGCAGTAGCAGCACGGGAGGAGGGAGCGGGAGGAGAGATGGCAGGAGCGGGAGGAGAGATGGCAGGAGCGCGAAGAAAGGAGGATGGATGCAATGCTGCGGATAATGGAGGATCAAAGTGACATGCTCCAGTGTCTGGTGGAGCTTCAGCAGAACCAAAGATCACCTCTCCAGCCCCTGTGTAACCACCTACCCTCCTCCCCAAGTTCCATTGCCTCCCAACCCAGATGCGGGGTGAGAACGCTGAGGGGGGAGGCACCGGGAACTGACCCACTCTACCCCACAATACAACACAAGCAGCAGGCGGTTCAGTTTATCAGAAAAGTTTTTAAAATGTGCTGTGTCTTTGTCCCCCCCCAGCCCACATCCACCACACCGACTGGTTTACCTCCTCACCCACCCCTTCTGGGCTACCTTGCCAGTCTTCCCCTGTGTTTGTGAAGAATCATTAAGGAATGCATGCTTTTAAAAAAAAGTGAATTTATTTACTCTGCAAATGGGGGGAGGGGGATAAAGAGAGCAGGAGGCTTAACGCTGAGCAGAGCAAGGGAGCGGGTTTTCAACAGCTCTATGAGCCCGGAGGGCGGGAAGCTTAACGCTGAGCACAGCAAGGGAGAGGGTTTTCAACAGCACTTTGGCCAGTCACAAAACTGTTTCTCAAGGCTTCTCTGAGGCGCAGCGCTTCCTGGTGCGCTCTTGTACTTGCCCTGGTGTCTGGCTGCTCGTAAGTAGCGGACAGGACATTTGCCTCTGCCTCCCACCCCACCATAAACGTCTCCCCCTTGCTCTCACAGAGATTGTGGAGTACACAGCAAGCAGCAATAACAATGGGCACATTTCTTTCGCTGAGGTCTGAGCGAGTAAGTAAGGTTCTCCACCTCGCTTTAAGACGGCCAAATGTGCACTCCACAACCATTCTGCACTTGCTCAGCCTATAGTTGAACAGCTCCTGACTCCTGTCCAGGGATCCCATGTATGGCTTCATAAGCCAGGGCATTAAGGGGTAGGCTGGGTCCCCAAGGATAACGATCGGCATTTCAACACCCCCCACAGTAATTTTCTGGTCTGGAAAGAAAATCTCTTGCGTCAGCTGTCTATACAGCCTAGAGTTCCTGAACACACTAGCGTCATGAACCTTTCCCAGCCATCCCATGTAGATGTTGGTGAAATATCCCTTGTGGTCAACCAGTGCTTGCATGACCATTGAACAATACCCCTTGCGGTTTCTGTACTCTGCGCCCTCGTTGTCTGGTGCCAAGATAGGGATAAGAGTGCCATCTATAGTCCCCCCACAGTTAGGGAATCCTAGCGCGGCAAAGCCATCTACTATAGCCTGTATGTTTCCCAGGCACACAACCCTGGATAGCAGCAGATCAATCATTGCCCTGGTTACTTGCATCACAGCAGCCCACACTGTAGATTTACCCACTCCAAATTGATTCACGACTGACCGGTAGCTGTCTGGCGTTGCAAGCTTCCACAGGGCTATCGCCACTCGCTTCTGAACTGTGAGGTCTTCTCTCATTTTGGTATTCTTGCACTGGAGGGCAGGGGAAAGCAAGTCACAAAGTTCCATGAACATGCCCTTATGCATGCGAAAGTTTCTGAGCCACTGTGAGTCATCCCAGACCCGCAGCACTATGCGATCCCACCAGTCAGTGCTTGTTTCCCTGGCCCAGATTCGGCGTTCTATAGCATGAGCCTGCCCCATTGCCACCAAAATTGCCAGATTGTCGGACCCCTACTTTCAAAAACGTCAGTGTCCATGTCCTCATCAGTGTTGTCACCCTCCTGATAGCGCAGTCCTCTCCTGATCGCCTTCTTCTGCATACGATGCAGCATAAAGTCCACAACAATGCACGAGGTGTTCACAACGGCCATTACTACAGCAGTTACCTGAGCAGGCTCCATGCTTCCACTGCTAGGGAATCAGCGCAGGAAAAGCGTGCAAAATGACTGTTTGCAGTTGCTTTCACAGCAGGAGGGGCACTGCGGGGGGGGGGGGGGGTTAGGGAACGGAGAAAGCTCGAAATGGCATCTGCTGGGGACTCCAGGAACTGTGGGATAGCTACCCACAGTGCACCACTCAAAATGGTGCCTGCTGGGACTCCGGGAACTGTGGGATAAATACCCACAGTGCACCACTTGCTATATTGATGCTTTCCACTGTACTGTGGACGAACGCTGCCGACTTGCTGTGTTTTGTGGGGATGCACAAAATCAATTTTATACAGTCTGCTTTACAAAATCGACCTCAACGCAATCGACATAAGTTTGTAGTGAAGACATACCCAAAGCAATTGAAACAGAAGAGGCATAAAATGAAACTCCCTTGCTGGAGCAGCTAAAGTATGAAAACCCTTCTCTATAGTCACAGAAGATTCCAATTAACCTCCTAACAACAGAAGAAAGTCCCAGACATTTGAAGCTCAGTTGACTAAAGAAATGTACAGAGTGGCTGATCAAGAGAAAAAATCTCCATCTCAGTCAGCTCTCAGCAAAACTAAACCAAACCAAACCACTTTTGATCCTGTTCCCTGCTGCAAGGATTTGCTCATCTCCATCAATTTAAAGAAGGGTGTCATAAGTATAAAGTAGCCTAGTATTAGTGTTTACCTGTAAGGGGTTAAGCTAAAGGTAACCTGAGAGGTGGACAACTGACCAATGAGAAATTCCTCAGGAGACAAAGGATTTTGAGTTTCAGTTTCTCTCTGTCTCTCTCTGTTCAACTCGGCTATGGGATGAACCACACCTAT
>ML677344.1:13827157-13896229 GCA_007922305.1 Dermatemys mawii | reverse complement strand
AGGGAACGGAGAAAGCTCGAAATGGCATCTGCTGGGGACTCCAGGAACTGTGGGATAGCTACCCACAGTGCACCACTCAAAATGGTGCCTGCTGGGACTCCGGGAACTGTGGGATAAATACCCACAGTGCACCACTTGCTATATTGATGCTTTCCACTGTACTGTGGACGAACGCTGCCGACTTGCTGTGTTTTGTGGGGATGCACAAAATCAATTTTATATAGTCTGCTTTACAAAATCGACCTCAACGCAATCGACATAAGTTTGTAGTGAAGACATACCCAAAGCAATTGAAACAGAAGAGGCATAAAATGAAACTCCCTTGCTGGAGCAGCTAAAGTATGAAAACCCTTCTCTATAGTCACAGAAGATTCCAATTAACCTCCTAACAACAGAAGAAAGTCCCAGACATTTGAAGCTCAGTTGACTAAAGAAATGTACAGAGTGGCTGATCAAGAGAAAAAATCTCCATCTCAGTCAGCTCTCTGCAAAACTAAACCAAACCAAACCACTTTTGATCCTGTTCCCTGCTGCAAGGATTTGCTCATCTCCATCAATTTAAAGAAGGGTGTCATAAGTATAAAGTAGCCTAGTATTAGTGTTTACCTGTAAGGGGTTAAGCTAAAGGTAACCTGAGAGGTGGACAACTGACCAATGAGAAATTCCTCAGGAGACAAAGGATTTTGAGTTTCAGTTTCTCTCTGTCTCTCTCTGTTCAACTCGGCTATGGGATGAACCACACCTATTTATTTTACTATAACTATAAGCTTCTATCCAGTAACAAGTAAGGTAGTCAAATAGTAAGTTTAATCTGTTTTTTTTTTTTATCACTTGGAGGGTTCTCAGTGGTGAGTGTTGGCTGGGTGCTTCTTGATGTTGTAAAATTCAGTAGAGATATCAACAGTGGGAGAAAGTTGCCTCGGGGGAGAGGTTTGGTTTCTTAATTCTTTTGTTGATTATGGTAGATGCTGTTGTATTGATGGTTATAAGGGATTTATTCCTTTCTTTTTTTCTTTTATTAAAATCTTTCTTTTAAGAATCTGACTGCTTGTTTTCCATTGTGTAAGATCCTGGTTTTGGATTGGGCACGTCTCGCAGGATCAGGCAAGGCTTTTCTCTCAAGCTTTCCAGGGAGGGAATAAGTTTGGGGGGTTTTGTGAAAAGAGAAAGAGGGGCTTCAAGTGGCCCACGTCCAATCGTTTTTGAGACATTCTCACTTGATGGTGGCAGCATACCAGGTCCAGACACAGGAGAAGTTTGTGTTCTGGGGAAAAACATTTTAACCCAAGCTGGTAAAATAAGCTTGCGGGGTTATTTCTTTTTTCATACGGGTCCCCACATCTGTACCCTAGAGTTCAGAGTGGGGAGGCAATCCTGACAAAGGGGAAAAAAAACAATCCTTCCTTTTGGGGGAAAAACGTCTTCCTTACTGGAGAAAAAAAACGCTGTTTCCCCCTGCCCCTTGCTACAGACAGTCACAGCACATAAGTCGCATCTATATACAAACTGACACCGGGTAACTAAGAGGATTTTATTTTTTAAATCCAGTGGCTGCACAGATTAGAGCCCAATTTACATGGCAGGTAGTGAAGAGCCTTTTTCCTAGTCAAGACAAGGCCAAAGAGGTTAAATAATTGGCCTAATGTTCCAGAAGTCATTGTCAGAGCTGGAATTAGAATGCAGGAGTTCCTAGATCTCAAAGCTACTCTCTTCTGAAAGCCCTGCCGCAAATCATCTATATCGTATGATGCAGTGAAACTGCCAGACTCAGGCCTTCTGCACAGGCGATGAGGCTATGCTGCTCAGCCATGTTATCCAGCAGCCACTCAATCTCCTGCCTACAGAGGGATTGCTAGTGCCTGACCAGGCAGGCCTTGGAGGAAGGAATACTGGTGCGGCTGCCAAGCCTGGTTCCTCCTTGGCTGTATCAGGCAGCGGCTTCTTAGGACATGGCATGCATCCATCTGTCTGCAGACCTAGACGGTTACAAATGATCAATGACCTCAGAGAGATGCCAGGCTGGTTGGCCTTTTGGGTTGACGAGGACTCTGCACAGGTGAAGGGGCTGTGGGTGTAGGACTGGATTGTGGACCCAGAGAACACAGGGGAAGAATTAGTTGGGACCCATGTTTTCTGTGTCAGGAGGCTGGATGGTCTAACAGCAGGGAGCAACGCTGACCTCCTCTGCCTTGAAAGGCCCGCACTCCTTTCAGGGTGGAGTTTGAAGCTTTAATTTCATTCAATCCTTGGCTTTGCCAACAAATGAGCATTAGATGCCACTAGTAATCTCTGCCAGAGCCAAGCTGCTCTCCGGCAAACTAGTAACATCCTTTCAGTCCATTGCCTTGCTCAGAAGCAGGACATATGAGTTAGATGACCACCTCCCCAAGCATAAATTCAATGTGGGTTCCCTCTACACAGCATTATGCTGTCCTTCCCATGCTCTGCCCCTTTTGTGAACCAAAATTCCCTTTCCAACCCCTCACCTCTCAGTCCCAGTCCTTGGGGGTTTGTTCCTCTTTCTCCACTCCCTATCTTCTGCTCTCTCCTCCACATGCCAATCAAAAGGGCGTCACTAAAGGTAGGACTCATCCCTCTGCAGCATAAGTAGCTCCTACAGGACCTTGGACTCATGAGATGATGGGGCAGAATTCATACCGGTGCTCAGGAGGCTTTATTTTGTCAGGCTCCTAGTCCATCTTAACTAGTCCTTAAAAAAATGGCATGTTACTAGAGATGAGCCATAAAGGGTGCCGAGTATTGTCTTCTTTGTTCACTCCATAGGCATGTTGCTACTGCTTCTACAAATATTTCATTTCAGAGTAGCACTAGTCACTGCCAAAGCCATTTCACCCTCCAGCCAACAGATGCTAGGCTGACCAAAGGGAGGCAGGGGCTAGAAGAGGAAGGAATACCTCTAATCCAAGGTGAAAGCTAGCTAAATTATGCATTCTTTGGTTTAAATACTAACTTGAAATACTCTGTTAATAAAAGGACAAGATGCCTAAACCAGGAACTAACAAGGGTTGAAGAGTTATGTGCCCGCGTGAAGTGTGATGAAAGTTTTGTTTCCCTCCTCCTCTTCCTTTTGGGATTTAGTCATGTTTTTCTCTCTCTAGTTCTTTTGTTCTTTGCTTTCTCTACTCCACTTGAACTCCACTTGAAGCTGTGTCACTAGAGAGACTGCTTTTATTTTTCCTTTAAATGGAAAAAGTGCTTGCAATTGTAAAAACTGGCTCATAACATTCCAATTAAAATAATCTATGTAATCTTAGAAAAGTAATTATGCTAAAGCCTATAATTCTGATTAAAGTTGGCCAGGTCATCTCAACAAGTTTATTGGACAATTTTAATCTGTGAACAAAAAAGGGGTAATCTGCAAAAAGATTGATTTTTATTCTTATTCCAAGTCATTCTTCAAATGTTTTATGAGAACAAATTTAATCTCATTGTGTACTCCACAACTATTTACTCTATTTGCTTGGTGACAAATCACAGAGCATATTTAAGCACACAGTACTGTTTGTTCCCTTATTGGATGGCAAATCTATGAAAAGGAAGAAGACTTTAGCAAACCACTTGTGACACAAATGTTTGCATAAACAAATTCACAGGAGCATTTCCGTGACTTCTGGTTCAACTTCTTGTGCAAACACATTTTTAATTCAAAACACTGTTGTTCTGTGAGTATTCTTGCAAATTAAAATTATGAGTACTCATTTTCAGAGAAAGACAATAAAACGACTCATGGATAGCGATGAAGCAAATTTACCAGGTTTATCAAACAAAGGTTCATGCTTAAATGTCCATTTATCAATTAAGAGTTTTCCTAGCTGTACACCTACAAGGAATCATCAATGTTGTCTTCAGAAGAGTGCTACATATTGGAACTAAGGAGCCTACTGAGTTGTATTTGCACTGTGTGGAAAAATAACTATGTCACTACACTGAGGCTGAGCCACATCGTTTACATCTTTACACTATGTTGTGGTACCAATATATGGAGATGCTATATGAAGTATTGGCTGAGAGTCTGCAAACCTTCACTCAGCTGATTGTCTCATTGCCAGATTTCCTCAGGGTATGTCTATACTACAAAATTAGGTCGATTTTATTTAAGTTGACATTGAGCCTTTGATTTAAGCAGGTTGATTGTGCATGTCCCCACTATGCACATTGTGTCCACAGAGCGCATCCTCACTACAGGGCTTGCAACAAATCACAGAGCACTGCACTGTGCCTAGTTGGGTTGGGCATGTAATACTTTATGGGACCAAAACACTGGTGCAGGTGGTTGTGGGAACATGTCATTACTCTCTCATGATGCACTTACCTCCCTCCCTCCCCGCCCTGAAAACAACAGCAAACAAACCAAGCCTTTTTCATGTCATTTTTCCTAAGCCTGAGTTACCTGCGCAGACGCCATAGCATGGCAGGCATGGACCCTGCTCAGCTCTACACTGTTGTTGTGAGCATTATAAACACCCCACGCCTTATCCTGCAGTAGCTGCTCAGCCGAATCAGGAGCTGCTACGTGGAACAATGTGATGCCATGCAAGCAGCCCTGCTGGAAGCCCTGGAGTGGAGCAATTTGCAGATTCTGCAACAGTTGTGTATCACCTTGACACAGTGGAGCACCACTTCTGGGCCCAGGAAACAAGCACTGACTGGTGGGACCGCACTGTTATACAGCTATGGGATGACAAGCAGTGGCTGCAGAACTGTTGAATGTGCAAGGCCACATTCAGGAACTGTGCAAAGAGCTTTCCCCAGCCCTGAAGTGCAGCAATAACAAAATGAGAGCTGCTCTGACCGTGGAGAAGCGAGCAGCAATAGCTCTGTGGAAGCTTTCAATGCCAGACTGCTACCAGTCAGTGGAACAATCTATCATGGGGTCTACTGTGATCCACGTTGCCAGGGCAATCAGTAGACTTCTGCTAAGAAGGGTAGTGACTTGGCGAAACATGCAGGACATAGTGGATGGTTTTGCCACAATGGGGTTCCCTATCTGTGGTGGGGCAATAGATGGAATGCACCAGACCACCATGCCAAAAAGTATGTAAACTGAACAGGGTATTTCTCAATGGTATTGCAAGTGCTGGTGGATCACAGGGGCCGTTTCACCGACATCAATGTGAGATGGTCGGGAAAGGTGCATGACGAGCGCATCTTTAGGAACTCTGGTCTGTTCAGAAAGCTGCAAGCAGGAACTTTCTTTCCAGATTGGAAAATAAGCATTGGTGATGTTGAAATGCCAACTGTGATCTTGGGAGACCCAGTCTACCCCTTGCTCCCATAGCTCATGAAGCCATACACAGTCAGCCTGCACAGCTACTAAGGAGCAGTTCAACCATAGGTTGAGCAAGCGCAGAATGGTGGTGGAATGTGCCTTTGGATGTTTAAAAGCCCACTGGCATAGTTTGCTTATCAGGTTAGTCCTCAGTGAAAGCAATATTCCCACTGTTGTTGCTGCGTGCTCCATAATATCTGTGAAACAAAGGGAGAAAAGTTTCAGACAGGGTGGAAGGTGGAGGCAGCCAATTTTGAGCAGCCAGACACCAGGGCAATAAGAAGAGCACATCAAGGTATGCTGTGTCTCCATGAGGCTTTGAAAACTAGTTTAATCAATGACTCACAGTAATATGATACTTACGTGTGCTGTTCCTTACCTAGCTGTCCCCTTCATTGCAAGTACTCCCCTGTAAACTACACCCCCACTAACCACTGTGTGCTGAATGAATAAAGAGCCTTTTCTCCTCAATCCATTGATTTTTATTATGCTCACAAACACTGAGAGACACCAAAGAAAAGTAAGATAACCTGGGGCAAAAGGGCTGATAACACCGGGGGGTGGGAGGGAGAAACAAGGACAGATTACTTACGATTGCACTGTAATAACAATAAAAGGTGTGGGAACGGATACTGGTCGCCCCGCCATCCCCTGTCCTCCCACATCCTAGGATGTCTGCGCGAGGAGGATGTGGAACTTGGTGACGACTGCAGCAGGTTCACCATAGGCTGCAGCAGGACTCTAGTGTCCAGCTGCCTTTCTTGAACCTCAACCAGATGCCTTAACATGCCTGTTTGCTCCTCAAAATCGGCACCATATTGTCCTGCTTGTGTTCCCTGCATGCTCTTCTGTCCTTGCGGTCATTGTGCAGTCTGTCAGACAGTGTAATCCTCCATGAGCTGAGCTCTGTCTTGTCACTCTTGGAGGTGTGCATTCATTCATTGAACATGTTCCCCAGAGTCTTCTTTTTCCACCTTCTAATCTGGAAAAGTCTCTGTCCTGGCGTGGAGGATGAGCCTACAGACAAGGTTTCACTGCAAAGAATACAAAGCGCACAGGTAGCATTAACAATATATACATTGTTTTTGGTGTACAGTTAAATCTTTTTATAAAAGAAACACCCCTCAATGCACTTCTCTGCAAGCCACAACTTAAGCAGAACCGCTAGTTACTGCAAGAGTCGGTTGGCTGCTACAACCATGGTGAGTAAGGCCACGAGGCATGGGTGAGAAGGGCTTGTGCTGCAGCTTTTGTTAAGACATGGCTGGGACCAATGGTTGCAACCTCAGCACAACCCCCTTTTTCATAGCAACCTGGATGGTGCTTGAGGACATGCACCAGAGTGAAGACCCACTTATAGTTGGATTGCTACAAAAGTGGTACTGGTTTGGAGTAGGGGATGAACAGGAAGCATCACCCTGCCTCTGCTTTTTAAATGCTGGTTGCAAAGTGTGCTTGTGTGACCCAGAATTCATCAAACAGGGGCAGATTACTTATCGAATTGCTTGTGGTTTAAGGGCTAGTATTTAAAATTTACCCCCTCTCCTTTAGGTGACCATATGCACTATCACTCTCCTAACAGAGGTGGAAAGGGAGCAGGTGCTGCAAGGGTCTGGGTACAGACCTGATCCTTATGCTGTGGGGATGTGTACTGCAATGATCCAGCAGAGTTAATGCTGGAGTGGTGTGAGAAAGTGTCGTACTGTGGTGGATGAAATAAGGCAGCCCTTCTCAGAACCCTTCTGCAAAGGATCACAGAGTACCTCCATGAAAGCTTCCTGGAGATCTCGAGGGAGGATTCCTGGGCCATCCTCAGGCACATAAACAGACTTTTTCAGAGAGCACCCTCTGCATCGCTGGAGTGGCAACTGATAACTTCTATTCCAATATTTTTATTCAGATCCAACATTAAAAATAATAGCATGTAACCCCTGCAGTCTTGTTGAAAATGTGCACTCATCAGAGGTGCCTTCCCCGGCATCACACTCGGCCAACAATTTGTCCTGTTGGGGGATGGGCTCCAAGATTTAAAAAAGTTCTTGGCTGTCGGGGAGAATGGATTCTCCACTTGCCTGTCTCACTTTCTCCTCCTCCTCTTCCTCATCAACAATGTCCTCCTTGTTGCTGCCCAAGGTCACCCGGGGCTCCTGGAACGTATCCACAGAGGGTTTTGGGGTAGTGGTGGGGTTGCTGCTGAGAATTGTATTCAACTCGTCAAAGAAGCAGCATGTCTGTGGCTCAGAATCAGAACAACTGTTCTTCTCTCTTGTCTTATGGTATGCTTGCTAAAGCTTTATTTTCATGTGGCACTGCTGTGTGTCCTTGGTGTAGTCCTTCTCCCCCATGCCCTGCAAGATCTTGGCATAGATATCAGCGTTTCTTCTGCTGGTTCAGAGCTCTGCCTGCACAAACTGTTCTTCCCACACAGCAATAAGATTCACCACCTCCTGTATGCTCCACGCTGGAACACGTTTGCAGCCTTGAGCATCCATTTTCAGCTGTGTTAAGGAGCTCTCCACGCAAATGAAACAGGAAATTAAAATTCAAAAGTTCCCAGGGCTTTAACAGGGAGGCAGCTGTTTCCTGTGTACCTGGCTGAAGTGCAGTGGAGTTGAAAGTGCTCTTCAGAGCGGTCACAGCGGAGCACTATGGGACACCTCCTGGAGGCCAATTCAGTTGAGTTACACAGTACATTGTCTACACTCTCCCCATATTGACTTGTGAATATTGACTGAAGCACTACATCTCTCGCAGAGGTGGAGTACAGAAGTCGACTTTTCAAGCTCTTTCAGTCAGCAGAAAGGACTTGGTAGTGTAGACACTTACATTATTAACTCAACCTTATGTTGACCTCACTTTGTAGTGTAGACCAGGCCTTCAAATGAGAAGCTGATTTTTTTAACCACCAACCTAAAATCTTGGGTTAGAATCAGAGAGTCAAGTTGTGTCTTCTAGACTCAGATATGTCATCACCTGCGGACCAGCTGTGCACAGTCATATCTGTGTAACCATCCTGCCTTCATCAGAGCTGTACAGGTGTAGAGGAGGGCAGAATTTGAAGATGAGGGAATTGCTCTTGGTGAAGCATCTGCCATAAAATCACTCAGTGCGGCTCTGGTGGTACTGCAGGAGTGACAGGAGAGAACAGTGATACAGACATTCTTTTGCCAGTCAAGTGAGTAGCTATAACTCTAAATCCTCACAGTGAGTGGATCCATTCAATAAGAAGGGCCCATTTTTACAGTTTACTCATTAACGTGACAGTCGGAGAGGGCACTGCACTGGGAGTCAAGAGACCTGGGTTGTATTTGTAACTTTACTGCTGGCCTTGTATATGACCTTGGGCAATTCACTTCCTCTTTCTGTGCCTGTTTCCCTTCTCATCCTTTGTCTGACTTGTCTGAATAGATTGGAAGCTCTTCAGTGCAGGGACTAACTCCCTCTTACTACATGTAGAGCTTACCATGGAGCTCTGTCACTCAGCGATCTACCGCATGTGAACTGTGCATCACAGACTGACAGCATGAAGGGGAAAGCAGAAGAGACAGACTCCAGAACATTGAAAATATACAAGAAAAATCTACTGTTTATTTTAGGTTCCATAGAAACTGAAATAAAAGTACAAAGATTTCCATAGCGATGTCAAACCAACGTAGTTTCCAGCTCAAGTAAAATTCCTGGGCTGGCTGGGTACGAATATATTTCTTGGCACTGCCCCGGACAGCCCCTTGAGGTGACAGCTCCTCCCAGATGGTCTCAGGACTGGCTCAGCGAGGGAGGTCAGGGATGGGAGTGTGGAACTCATTTTGTCAGCAGCACCAGGAGACCCTCTCTTCCAATAATAAACTTGTGACCCTGCCATCCGCTGAACTCGGACAGGTGTCTTCACCCCGGGGACTTCTCCTGCTGGGCTAACCCACCCATTTGTAGAGCATGAGGTCCTGTGCAGTAAAACTTCCCGAAGTCAGAACAAGCTTTTGTCTAAACTCTGTCTGGGCTGGTTTGTGCTGGCCTGTCCCAGGCTAAATTCAGTCTTTCAAAACTGGACTTGACCTCAGTCTAAGTTGGGGGAAGCTTTCTAGCCTCTTAGCCCCTCTGCCCATCACATACTAAACTCCAGCCAACCAGCATTCAGTCTCAATGCCAGGCCAGTCAGCTGGAGCCTCTGGGAGCTACGGCAATACTGTAATTAATAAAATGTTTCTCCTTACTGATGGTCATTATAATCTTTCTGCTAGGTGCCATGGCAGCTGTAAGGGCTTGGTTCAATCTGTCTTGGGATTCTTTTCTCAAAAATAAAACAACTCTGGGTCTGTGAAATTAATGTAAGTTCTCATATTTACAGGTGGCTCTTCCCAATTCACAAGTACTCAGAGTCCTCTCGGGATGCAGAACTACAACTAACATTTTATTTGGGGGAAAGGGAAAAACAGTTAAAAGCAACATGAAATTCCTCTCTATATGTGTATACCCAAGAAAGGGAGCCACCCAAATTAGTGCCCCAGGAACATGGTGAACTCTACAGAGGACAGAAAATCAGAATGAGTTTGAGAAGCAACTGAAAAGGGAAAAGCAGGCAGGGAAGAGAATCTCCAGGCTAAGGCCTGGGTTCTTTAGCTGGTGATAGAAAAGCAGGAAGGAAATAGGCTAAAATATTCAGACGCAAATTTTTAGCTAGTCTCTCTTTTTGGGGTATGAAGCTGTGCTGCAAAAAGGAAAGCCACTTCTCTGAAAAGCCAGCCCTTTCTCCATCGCCTTTTTGTTTCCTCTCACCCACTGCTTTGTTTTACTCAGCTGCATTCACCATTTTTGTCTTTCATCTGCAGAAAGCTTTTGAAATTACATTTGCAATGTAGATGCACTGAAAGTCAAAAGGAGAATCTACATCAAAATATTGTTAAAGGGCTGTCTGAAGTCTTAAAAGGGATCACAAAATTCTCAGGAGCAGAGGAACCTTTTAAACTCTTTGAGACAGGTAAAGAAATTAAACTTCAAACAGAATAGATACCACATCCATACCCTTGATTCTTAAATAGAGGTGACATTTTGTAGTGGTTTAAGCCTAGTACTTGCCTGGAACTCAGTAGTCTGAGCTCTCCCACTGATTCATCCTGCTTATAGTTTTGTATAGAGGTTTATTTTGCTATTACATTGAGTTCACACTTTCCTTTGCCATAGGTTTCATAACACCTGCTCTTTGTTCAAACAAGTTATTTTTCATTCTTATTTTCTTGCTGCTTTTTGCAGGATTCTTTTTTAAAAACTGTTGGCCTACATTTTTAGAAGTGACTAGTAATTTCAGATCCTCAACCTGAGACGCTTTAAAGGGACTTGATTTTCAGAAATTGCTGGTCACTTACTCTCTGAAAATCAGCCCCCTCTAAAACATCTCAAGCTGGGTCTCCAAAATTACTAGGCACTTTGAAATTGGAGGCCTGTGGCTCTAATTTTTTCTTTGACATTTGGGAGCTGTCTCAGTTGGGGATTACTCAGTCTCCAACCATCACATGACTTTCAAATCTTACACTCTACAAATTTCCCTCACTCATTCCTACACCTACTCAGACCTTGTAAATGTTTCACTACTTTAACTTAGAGTCTACCACATATTCACCAAGGTTTGTGACCTATTAATTGTAGTCAATCATCTCCCCATGCATAATTTAACTCCCCACTCCTTTATCACATAACCACAGCCTGTAAATGATTTATCCAGTTCTTCAGAACACTGACTGTATCCCCCCCAGTCAGTATCTAACACACTCCCATTGTTGCTCCTTTTTAGTATTTCCAGATTTTCTAACAAATTTTGTTCAGATCTCTCTTGCTCTCAGGAACATTTTCATTTAATTTTCTGATCGTCGTGAATAGTGCAGATTACTGACCATGTTTGAAAAGCTCTAGGCATGTCACCATGGTAAGTGCAAATGCAAGTGCATGCAGATGTGCCCTTATTAGCTCTGCAGATGTGCAGTTATTCCACATCTGCACAGTCAAGATAACCCCATCCACAAATTAGGCATTCAGCTGCATTCTGCACAAGCAGTTGCATGTCCTATAGTTTTGGAACACCTGGCCCTATATCTTAGCCGTTGAAGCTTCTGAAAAGACATAACTACTCATCCCTCATCCCTGCACTATGTTAGTAGCAGTGGCTGAGCAGCATTTCCCACATCACTCTGCCAGTGTGCCTCAGTCTTGACCCGAAGGGTGAACCCTTCGGAAACAGAGTTCAAGCTCTGTGCCACTATCACTTTCGAATTCTTGGGTGAGGTTGCCAGAAAGGAAACCAGAGTGCCACTTCTGATGCCACTGTACGATATAAACACCTATTGCTTAGGAACTGGCTGGAGACCACCCACTCATTTTCATGGAACATTTAACAGCTTTCCAATGATCCAGATTACATCTGACTGTTGGTAGAATTACTGCAATATTAGGAATGAGTCACTTGAAGGTTACCAGTCGCCCAGAAATTTAAATGCTGATAAACAAGCCGCTCCAGACCTGTCTGTAAAAGCTCCTGGATTTATTGAAAGTTCCCCCTCAGGCCTGGAATAAGCAGCAACTCTCAAATACTGCCACTGCTATTCTGGCATTACAAAACTGCTGGTAGAATATCAACCATTGGAAATACAAGAGATAAGGAAGTTATTGAACCATACAGCTTGTACCAAATGTTTAGAAAAAGATCAGTGGCATAATCTGATTCTAAACACTAGTTTCCTGACTCATTGTGTGTGTGTGTGTGTGTGTGTGTGTGTGTGTGTGAGAGAGAGAGAGAGAGAGAGAGAGATTTATTTGCACATACATAGATTCTTCCTTCAAATGCAACATTTCAAAACCAAATCCCACAAACATAGTTTCCTAAACAGATCTCAAACCTGGGAAGTCTAGTTCAAGTTGTGAGTCACAAGAATGGCTAGTGCCATGATTTTTGGATGGTTCAGCAATTGGGGAAATTAGCCTAGGAGACCACATACTTCCAATGTGATTGTGAGTGAATCACCTAGGCCCAAATCCTGAGAGGTACTGAGGTGAGGGGCGGTGGATTATTCTTAAAAGTGGGAGGGAGAAGGAAAGGTTACGAGGCCTCACCCACTCCATGGCCCTGCCCCTCCTCTTCTGCTGAGACCCTGCCCCCCCGGCCAACCCAAAAGTTGGAGCTGGGGAATCCAGGGCCTTCCACCTGCCTGTGGGGGTGGGGCGAAAGCAGCCCCCACCCTGTGTCCCCACCCTCCAACCCGTCTGCCCAGGGCAGGTGGAGGATCCGTGGCTCCTCACAGCTGCCCACAGCTCTTACCCTGATCCGGCTCTGGCTTCTGGCCTGGATGGGAGGGTGGGGCCTTGGGGGCCAAAAAAGCCACACCCAGGCTATGGTAAGAGCTGCCCAGGCAGTTGTGGGGAGCTGTGGACCCTCCAGCTGCCCTGAGTGAGGGATCTGGGGAGCAGGGACATGGGGCAGGGGCTGCTCTCTGGTCTCCCCACCCCGGGAAGATGGAGGGTCTGCATAGGGTCTCCAATTTTTTACTTCCACAAAACTGAACACCCTTGCCCTGCCCCCTGCCCTGCCCCTCCTCTGAGGCCCCGCACGTGCCCCACCCCTTCTCTGAGACCCTGCGCCTGCTGACTCCACACCCCTGCCCCCGTAACTCGCTTTCCCCACCCTTATTCCCTCGCTCAGCGGGCTGGTGTGCAGGGGGGCGGGAAGTGGCTCTAGTTGGGAGTGCGGGTTCCGGGATGGAGACAGAAATGAGGAGTTCAGAGTATGGGAGGGGGCTCCAGACTGAGGCAGTGGGTTGGGATGCAAGAGGGGGTGAGGGCTGTGGCTGGGGGGTTGCGGGCTCTGGGGTGGGACCAGGGATGAGGGGTTTGAGGTGCAGGAGGGGGCTCCAGGCTGGGACCGAGAGGTTCAGAGGGTAGGAAGAGGATCAGCGCTGGAGCAGGGGATTGGGGCTTGGGGGGAGAGCAGCGTTTGGGGGTGCAGGCTCTGGTTGGGGCTGGGAGTGAGGGGTTTAGGGTGCAGAAGGATGCTCTGCGATGGGAGCGAGGCATTCGTAGGGTTGGAGGGGGCCAGGACTGGGGCAGGGGCGCGAGGGAGGCTCAGGGGTGCAGGATCTGCATAGCACGGAGGTTAGCAGGAGCCTGCCAGGTCTGCTGTGTGGCACCACCAACCGACAGTCAACAGCCCGGTCAAAAACCAGGCACCTGGTCACCCTGGGTCTGCAGCTCCCCACAGCCGTCCGGGCTCCCTGGGCTGCTCTTACCTGGGTCAGGCTCCAGCTTTCAGCCTCGCTGGTGGATGGGGTCTTGGGGGAATAGGAGCGGGAGGGGCTTGGGGGCCGGAGCCTGTGGTGAAAAGTAGAGGGGCCAGGCCCATCCACATTCAATAGTGAATCTAGACAGCGTGGACTCTTCTTTTAGATTTAGTGGAGGCCAAGACCAAATGGGAGAGATTCCTTGAGGCTGTATGCTCGACCCAGCCTACTTACAGTGGATTCAGTTATTGTGAACCTATGCCCCCTATCCTGGCTGTAGTAAACTCAAACATAGCAAAACATTATTTGAAAGAAATGGAATTAAAGTCCCAAACTACTTTAGGGAAATAATACATTTAGCCTCTAGATGTCACTGCTGTTCCACAAACATAACATGGACCCTCAGCAAACAGGAAGGAGAAAGGGTAGAGTAGAACCGAGTCCGATCAGGCCTGCTAGATCTGTACACGGAAGGCAAAACCTGTGTGTGGCTTTGACCTTTCCTGCATGAAAAGGGGAGGGGAGATCAGTGGCCTCCACAGCACTGTTCCTAGACCCTAGTGTCCACAGGGAAAGGGTTGGAGAGATTGGGCTGCTGGCACTAGGGCAGTGGTTCCCAAACTTTAACAACCTGTGACCTGCAAACTCCCTCCTAAAAATGAATATTTCCAGGGATTTTCTCCTTTGCCTGAGTATAAATGATAAAAGCAGTGATCTTGGAAATATAACATTTGTTTTTCTGACATGCTTATTACACATTATTTATATTTATTATTATTTATCATTACAGTATTTTTATTACATTATGAAAATGGGAACATTCTTCCAAGATCTCACTTTCGTAGCTTGTATCACTTCGAATAAGCCTGTTATAAGACAAGGCTCCTATGTTCATCAAGGAGTATCAGATGTGAAACAGCATGAAGGTATTTAAGAAGCCAACTCGAAGAGTTCCTCCTACACAAGCATTCAGGTCTTGAGCAGTCCAGACTCAACAAAACTTACAACAAAGCTTAAATTTCTTTTTCAGAATAATTTCAAAAACAATACTAGCTGTCTATTTAATTTTAAAAACAGCAAAAAATATCCACCTCCCTTCCCATTTCTTATAAGGAGTCTTGAAGTTTAAATCTCAGTGTGATAGACTTGCTTTGATATGCTTAGCTCTAGGAAGTCCAGGGACTCTGGGTTGCTGGCCCCGTGCTGCCCAGGGTCCCTAGGACAGCTCTGTCCACTATTAGGGGTTTTTTCAGGAGAACCCCCTATAACATTTCGTGAACACAGTCTGGCCCTGCCCCCTATCTCCCACCCACTTCACACCCCCTGACTGCCCCCCTCAGAACCCCTGACTCCCCACCTTGTCCCCTGATCACCCCCTCAGAGACCCCCCACTCTAACTGACTCCCCAGGGCCCCGCCCCTATCTAAGTCCCCCTGCTCTTTGTTCCCTTACTGCTCCTCCGAGACCCATCCACCCTAACCACCCCCCCAGGGACCCCACCCTCTTTAAGCCCCCCTGCTCACGAACCCCAGTTTGGGACCCACTGCACTAGGAGTATGTCTATTATCCCCCTGCAGTCCCACACGGAATGGCCAAAGAGTTAACAGGGTCTGAACTTTTCCACAGAGCCATGTCCGCCATGTTGAGGGGTGCTCCCATGGACAGCAACAAGCAGGTGAGTCCCTGGCAATGTGGAATCTGAACCTGCAGAATCATCTCCTTATGCACGTACCTTGCAAACTCATTGGGGCAGGGAATGCCCATTCATGTGTGTATGTACAGAGCCTAGAACAAGGGGGCCCAACCCCAAACCCAATCGAGGGCTTTGGATGCTACCATAAAACAACAACTGTGCCTTCTGAGCTCTGCTTATACAGGAAAGCAAAACCAGCAGCTCCTTTGCTTTTCCCTTATTTGCAGCTGAATGAAAAGGTAGGTGTTTCAGAGAATCTGGGTTGCTTTCACCCCCACCGCACCCAGCCCTGAGCTATAGCCTGATCACTACTCCATTCAGCATGTGTTCCCACAGATGTGTGACTGGAGATTTATACACTAACATTATGTCTGTTTAATTGTTTACTCTTCCTCTCAGGAACTTGCCTCCCCTACTAACAGACATCCTTGTGGTTCTCATAGCTTGCTTTAGCAGGGGTGCATGTGCGTGTGTGTGTGTGTGTATCTGTGTGTGTGTTTGTGCGCGCACATCTGTCCAGCCTTCTCTGTTTACATATCAGTCAGTTCTAGTGCTTCAGGCCGATCTCTTGAATTTACTGCAGTGCTGACTTACTCACATGTGGGTTTATGTTCATTACTATGGAAATGAGAAGGAGGGAGTCATGTTGGATCGTGCTGTTCCCATTGTGGCCTATATAAAATCGAGAACATTTTTTAGGGTATATTTTCAAGACTGTCTGTGCGAAGCAGGCAACAACTCCCCGTGGCATTATTAATGTTCGTAGGGGCTGCGTGGCTCTTCTCCTGCTCTTTGCTTTGAAAGGCTGCTCCGAGAGCACATGTCAACCCAATAGTTAAAGGACGTCAATCTCAATACAGGAGGACAAAGCCATCCCTCGCCTAGCTCCATTAACACTGATGGAGTTACGCTGTGAAGGAATTTAGCCTATATTGTCTAACAAGCTAGTTTTGTCACTGAAAATAATCATTATTACAGTGGCAGATAGCCTGGTGAAAGCTTTTCATCCCGGATATGCTTGGAGAATCACCGCTCCCATTCTTTTTAGAACATTAGAGTTCTAAGTGCACTTATTCATCACACATATGTACTCAGCCCATTGCTGCTGGCAGAGGGGACTGGCAATGGTGGGCCTGAGAGAGGCTCGCTTTCTAAGCTCTAAGGCAGTGGTGTCCAATGGAAATTCAATGCTAGCCACACTTGTGGTTTTGAATTCTTCTTATTCGCCACATTATAAATAAAGATTAAAAAACATACTACAAACAACATTTCAAATTATTTTTATTAATATCAAAAATAAGTAGATATTACCAAGAATATTAATAAGTACGACTAGCACAAAATTACCTCAGTGTGACACTTTGCATTCTTTTTCTTGTACTAGAACCCTGATATCTGGTATATAATTCATACTGTCTTCCAGTATTGCTGTCTTCAATACACCAACACATTGCTCATGAATTAGCCACAATTCAATAGTCTATTCGCCACATGTGGCTAGTGGCGAACGTATTGGACACTGCTGCTCTAAGGAGTGGTTGGTATGTGAGCACATGGGCATTTTAATGGGTTCCATTTTTCTAATTACATTCTAAGGGTGGCAAGTTTGTGATGGGAAAGATCAGTTTTATTTCATGCTGACTAATTGAATTGGCTGTTATGGACTCTGGGTACATGACAATGGGCTTTTATCAGCATATGGTGATAGGAGCCCCTGAACAACAAAGGGAAGCCAAAGCTCCTATAAGACAAGCAAAGGCCGAGCTCAGATTCACTAGTGGCTCATGCTGCAATTGATTTTAGAGCATTAAAAGGCACCTGAGTTGGTGGGGAAGGACTAGAGGTTGAAGGTTGATCCTGTGGTAAAGGCACTTGACTGAGACTGAGGAAAATGGTTCTGGATTCAATTCTGGCACAGGGTCCACTCACCACTAGGATCGCCTCATCTTGGTCACTGTTGGCATTAGCACCCTCCAGGTGCTACACCTTCTTCTGGAGGTCTCCCCACCTGCCTTCTTCTCTCAGCCTCCAGCCCCTCTCGCTCCAGGAACTAAAGCTTCCTCTTCACATTCCTCCCCTTCCAGGGTATCAAAGTCTTTTGGGGCAAACTGTCCCAGGCAGGCCGCTCTCTGCTGCCTGGTCTGTGACACTTCTCCAGTGGTTGGTAGGGGAACCTGGGCCTACCTTCTACTTTAGGTTTCAGCTCAGGGGCCCTATCTCATACCTTGCTGCTTTTCCCTAGAGTCTCAATTTAGAATGGTTTATAGAAGGAGTTTCTGACCTGATGCTTCTCTGCTTTCCCAGAGAACACACAAACAAAGAGCACACACAAAGCCCCCCGGCTCCCACCAAGATTTGAAAGTATCTTCTTCCCCTATTGGTCCTTTTGGTCAGATGCCAACCAAGTTATTTGAGCTTCTTAACCCCTTACAGGTAAGGAGGAATTCTAAGCTACCCTTAGCTGTATAGTTATGACAGCTGGGCTGGATGGACCTTTGGTCTGACCCAGTATGGCCATTCTTATGTTCTTAGTGATTAGCACAGGGGGACTGGACCCAGGGTCTCCCGTGTGGGATGCCCCAATCACTGGACCACAGAGTCATTCTCTCTCGTCCAATGATTATTTAAGTATTTATCCAAAAACGAATGGTCATTAGATGAGAGAGAGAGAGAGAGTGTAGGTGCCCAGATTTATGGGAAATGCGGGCACAAAGGCGAATCTGAATTTCATGGCTCAGGCTCATCTCTACTATCTACTAAACTTTCATCTTTTCTCTGTCCTCTACTTGGCACTTAGATAAATAAATGATACCTTTTTTTTTTCTATTAGACAACCAAAAATTCTTTCCAGTCCAAGTTACGCATCTGCCGTTCTTTTTGTTTAAACTGGCAAATCCATTTTCAGGTCAGACAAACAACTCTGACAAATACAGCCTTTCCCACCCGATATTTGGAAATTAGTCACTGTGCATTTTCTCTGTTCTGTAAGGTACAGTGGTACAGAGAATTCAAGAGAAAATTCTGGCAGGGGAACCACAGAAAAAGTGAGTCACACACTTGAACTATCCCACATGCTCCAGTCCAAAACCTCAGTCACATCACTATCAGTCTGCAGACAGATGGTGGCTGTCTCCCATGAGACTTTTCCACCTTCCATGAGAAGCTCATATGAGAGAATCCATGAGTCCGTACTGCCCATACACATCTTTGCATTATGTCCATTATGTCTATGCACCATCAACTCCCATTGGTTTGAGCATTGCTCTGACTTCGATAGAAGGGGAGTGTGCTCAGCACCTTACAGGACAAAGCCCTAACTCTGGCAGGGTGTGTCAGGAACTGGGGGCTGAGTGGGGCCTTACTGGGAGAGAAGTATTAGAAGGAAATAAACATCTTCTCCTAATAAAAGATACATGCTGGGATCACCCAGTTGAGGATGCTGGAAAGATATTGAAACACAAAAAGGCTAGAGGAGGCTAGAGTGATGGCCTAAAAGACAATGTCCAGAGCTATTTTAAATGTCTTTAGCTCAGTAATTTATTAATCACCCAGCACCTAATTAATTTATGAAGAGCCCATCACCAAAGAGGCACTCAGTTGTATATAACACCAATACATGGTTAGAAATAATAAACTGGGCCCAGTCGGTCCCAGCACCCAATCCTACTCATCCAGGGTAAGTTAAATGATCATAGACAAAATTACCCAAACAGGAAAGCTATACAGGCAAGTATTGGAACTAGGCACAGAAGGATTCTACCAGACACTTTGGACAGGGAGCTCCACTGAAATAACACTGCAGCTTTCCCTGGCTGTGGTGGCATTGGGGAGTGAAAAGGAGTTATACGAGTACCTCATTCCTAGCTTACTGAAGAAGTGATGTGATGGAGTAAACAAGGCATGGGATTAGAATCCACAAACTCCTGCGGTCTATTGCTGATGCCGCCACTGAGTTGCTTGGGATGATGGGTAGGTCTTATAGCCATCTTCAATTGTCTTCTACTCAAGAGTTTTGTACAGGGTAGTGAATATTTGTGCAGCGACCGAATTCTGAGTACCTGAGCAAGTAATTTTACAATTAAGATGTTGGACTGGTACTCAACTGATTTGGGTTCATTTCTCAGCTCTACCACAGAGTGGGCAAGTCATTTAATCTCTCTGGGACTCAGTTTCCTGCCTGTAAGAGATGGATAATAAATACTGTACTTCCTTACATCAAAGGGGGGTTGTGAAGATACATTTCTGAATAATAATGTTTCTGAATTGCTCAGATATTATGATGATGATGATGATGATGATGATGATGATGATGATGATAAAGGCTATATAAATATCAAGTAGGTAGATATCTAGAACTCCCATTAAATTCAACAACTAAACATTATTAATTAATTAATATTAGTATTTATTATTATTATTAAGTGGCCAAAGTTTGCTGTCATTATTTAGGCAAAACTTCCATTAAGGTTATGGCTCAAACCAAGTGATGTGGAAGTTTTGCCTGCATAAACAATAAGGGATATTATAATTTTTATTATAATACAGAATATTGTAATATATGATTATTAAATCATTTGCCTGTCTAGCAATCTGCCAAAGGCATGTTTCTATACTCATCGCTGTGGGAAGTGACTACCTAGAACACTGGAGGATATTTATCAAAGGTGTTTCTTCAAAAATAAGTTTGTCTTCTTTGGAATTGAATCAGATATAAGTTGACAAATCTCTACACAGTGTCTTCATCTTGTAGCTCTAAGCCAGATGTTTTGCATTTTTCTTGCCTGAGTCACAAGCAGAATGCCTGATTATTGACACATGTTGGGGGCAGAACACCAAGAAATCTTTTGTGGCAAACAGTTTCCTGTCAGTTGGAAAAATGTTGGAAATCCTTTCTCACGCACTTATGTCCTATAGCAGCAGAATTTCCTGAGGAAGCCTTTTCAAAACTGCTTGGCACAGTGACAGGGATTTTTTTTTGTCTGTCTAATATATAACCACTGATTAGAGGAAAAGAGAATGTAGGTGACAACTTGGGCAAACTATGCAATCAGTATGTTTTCCTATGTCAGTTTGTTTCTTGGAGCAACAGATATTTATGGCCCAAAGAATATAGCAACTGTATTATGCATGTTATTAAATCTAACTTTTAATGATTAGATATTAGTATTTGTTATTTCACACATACATAGAACCAAAATGATGCTTGGCATTTTATGTATGTCAGTAATTTAATCTCTGCAGTGGTGGAAACGGACTGAGTTTTTTTAATTGCTTTGTTTTTTAAAAAAGAAGAATGTGTTTAGAGCCTGAGTCGATTCCCATTGAAGTGAACACAAAGTGTGAAACTGATTTCAAAAGGAGTTGGGCCAGGCCTATAAGGCAAATCCATACCACTGTGCTTTCAATTCTCAGATGATAAGGGACAAGAGAGACAAATTTGAAAGCCGGTGGTTGTAACAGGCTGGCAGTGTTTGCCTGAAATGCCCCATCCCATCAGCACCCCATCAGAAGTGAGTGAGTTCTGCACAGTTACTGAGTTAGATGTCTTGTTACCACATCTCCATAAAAGGGAGGTGGGAGTGGGTCTCCGAGGAAAGAAGATCTAGTGTGCTGGCTAAGCAGTTATTAGGAAGGAACTCTAGGAGCAGCCAAGCCTGAAATGAAGATCTGAGTTCAATGTTATTATGGAATCTTATTGGATGGTTCTTTTTATTCAATCAAGCAGCAAGGGGGTAAGATTTTTATGTAGCGTGTGCACTGTGTTTGCACAGCATATTGGGCAATGCACCTACTTACGGTAGCCATTGATGATCCTAGAGTTATATGACAAATATAGGGCACTCAGATTTCATGCTGATGAGTGCTATTTCATAAGGTCCTAGACTGATAGATCCTGGAGCTGTTCCCCAGAAAAGCCTTCCATCTAGCTCCCTGACTAAGGAGTGCAAGATCAATCTCCAGGATCCGAAATGTATTTCACATTATTTTCCCTTCGGCAACACTGAATGTAATCTCATGAGCCGCGCTGTCCCTTAAGTGCATCACACAGGACACCACTGAAATAAAGGGATGCTGGTACACATTCTGTCCTGTCTTTATCCCATTCTGTCCATTAATAACATGCTCCAGACCATATAACAGAATTTGGCTGGGTGAGTAATGCATATCTGCGTACCTAAATGGTCCTGTGGAGGGACACACTCACCACCAGAGCCACCTAGTGGTCAGGTGGGGGTATGGAAAGTTGTCTTCACAGACACTTCCCTTTCTTACTGCGCTCCCCCTGCAGTGGTCTGTCCTTCCAGTGACTCTGCTCTTTGGCCAGATCACCTATTCCTGTCTGTCCCTTTCAGGGTATGCCTAAAGCAGGGGTGGGCAAACTACGGCCCGTGGGCCACATGTGGCCCGCTGGCCATTTTTAGCTGGCCTGCGAAGGGCCAGGGAGCCGTGACAGTGGCCTCGCCCTCCTGGCCCAGGGGCTGGGTGAGCGTGGCGAGCTGCAGGGCCCACGTTCTCCAGCGTGGGGCCAAGCCGAGAGCTGCAAGGCCCTGCGCTCCCTGTCCCGGGTGCCAGGCCGAGCACGGAGAGCGGCGGGACACATGCTCCCCACTCAGGGGCCAGCCAAGCATGGGGAGCCATCCAGCTGAGCATGGTAAGCAAGAACTGGGCGGGGGGTGGCTTAGGTGGTGGGATCCCAGGGGTGGTGGTTAGGGTGGGAGGGTCTTGAGGGGGCAGTAAGGGAACAAAGAGCAGGGGGGCTTAGATAGAGGGCGGGGTCCTGGGGAGGCAGTTAGAGTAGGGGGTCTCTGAGGGGGCGATCAGGGCACCAGGTGTGGGGTCAGGGGTTCTGAGGGGGGCAGTCAGGGGGTGTGAAGTGGGTGGGAGTCAGATAGGGGGCAGGGCCAGGCTGTTTGGGGAGGTACAGCCTTCGCTACCTGGCCTTTCACACAATTTCGAACCTGAATGTGGCCCTCAGGCTGAAAAGTTTGCCCACCCCTGGCCTAAAGCATCCCACAGTGGAGGCATCTTCAGAATTAAGCAGGAGGCTATCCCTTTCTGCTTCCTTCCCTCTTAATATACCAGGGGAGCAGAGAGGGGAATAAAGGATCTTCTCAGTTATACCCATGCTTCTTCATTTGCACCTAAAAAGGCAGAAAGAAGATTTATTCTGTATCATATGTAGGAATTCAAAAGAAATCCGTGACTGTGGTCCCTAAACAGCTGCCGTTCAGGGGCCAAACTGTTCTCTTTGGCTCATCGAGCTGTAGACTTCTTTAACCAACTAAGACCAGGGAAGCTAAGTGGACGCCATCATCCCATGCCAGACTTTGTTGTGTATCTTTAACCCAGATGTCCCTGCAGATGCTTCTTGTCTTTCTTTATACCATTCTTCAGGCTGGGAAAATTCTGGCAGATTGCATTGCTGATTTTATTAGTCGGTAATGGAAGTGCAAGTTTCAAAGGAGGAAATGGCAACATATAATAACACAGACTGTGCTTTAAAGGTTAAGCCTTTGCACGGGGAACAGCACAATAAATGAGATGACTGAAATCAAATTACAGCCAAACCAATCACGCCCTGGAAGGGTCTGTGTACAACCCTTACTTACTTGGACGACTACTTGCATGAGTACTCCCAATGGGCCTGATTCTCTTCTCAGTCCATTGTTAATCATGAGTAACTCAAGTGTAAACTAGTGTAACTGAGCGGAGAATCAGCGCCATTGATTTCTATGAGATTCCTGGCAGGGGCGCTCAACCAACACACTCCCTGGTGAAGATTGCCCAATTGAGTGTGAAGTGGGGCGGCAAGTAATACAGAACAATAATTGATAAAGCCACACAGGGACTTGGTTGGTATGCAGTATACAGTGCTAAGTACACTGTCAGTGCTAAAATAAAAGAATATTAACAATTCCGTCATATTCCACCAGCAATATGGTATGAGGTTGCTGTGAGGATTAAAAAGCTCTGGGCATGATTCTGTGTTCTCTTTCCCCACGCAGCTTCATTTGAATCGCTGCACAGTGATTGCAAAGTGGAAATAAAACACTACCCTTCTGATTCACACTGATTGTTCTGTCTCATCTGATCATCACTGTTAACTTGTGCTCCGCCTGCCTGAGTGTTGTATCCACTTATTGTCTCTCACCAGAGATTGTCAGCTACTTGGGACAGAAAGTGTCTTTTGTTTACACAACACCTAGCACAATGGAACGGGAGCTTTTAGGCACAACAATATACAAATAATAAATATTTAAGTATAAATCAATACACAAGGTTGTAAGGCACTGGAGAATAAGGTCTGCTAATCGTCAAAACACTTCAAGTTAAAGAGAACTAAAAAAAAAATATACGTGGGCAAAGATTTTATAGAACAAAATTTCATCAAGAGAAAATTGGCACCTCTTACCAAATTGAAAAGAACAGCAGTGATTCATAATTAATTCCACATTACAGACTCTTTCTTCACAAATCTGCCAGATATAATGGATTCACAATCCAATTTTCTTTCACCATCTATACAGGAATAAATCCAAACCGCAAACATTCTTGCAAATGATTTTTCCTTTGTAAATAAACTTTTCCTTTCTTCCTCCTGAAATGACTGAATTGTTTAAAAAAAATGATGATTTTTGTGGTTCCCTAAACCTAGAGGATAACGGCTACCTTCTTCTGCAAACCCTCCTCTCCCCAACAAAAACAGATCTGCAAAAGTGTTCCCTGTAATACACAATCTACCCCATAATATAAAATGAATACTCCTAAAGAGAAACAAAGCTTTAGAGATAATGGACCTGTTTTTCTCTTGGTATTATTGAAGTTTTCAATTAACACTTTTGAACAATAAAACCATCTATACAAGATTCAGCTGCCACTTTTTTAATTATTATTTGCTAAAGAGTGTATTTCTCTTAGTGCCATCTTTTTCTGTGTAAATACAAACACCGTTCTTCTCTTCCCACATATATTGTGTTCAGCTCTCACTGATGTGAAGTGCTTAAAAGTTTATATCTTATATCTTTGCCACCCCTCACCATATATACTATGCCGGTTATTATTATAAAAACAAGAACACGTACATAGATATAGTCTGACATTATTATGGGTATTTGGTCTTGTAGCAGGGTGTGCTGTCTCTTTAAGAGACTAAAGAAGGCCTGCTGGGAAGGAGGAAGAAAGCCGGAAAAGTGAGGTCTTCGTCTTAAATCTAGAGACCTGAGCGGGAGCAGTAGCTTACTGGGGAAGGCTCCTGGTGACTGAAGTCTGGTTCACACATTGGTAGAGTAGTGTCAAGTCTATGTCCACTCCTTGCCTGCTCATTCCCCATCCACCTACACAGCACGGGGAATAGTGGTCCTGCAGAAGCTGGTTTTCTGCCTTTGTAGTCACCAGGGGGTGGAGGGGGTAAGACACCTTAAGTCCTTAACTCCTCTGTACAGGTGCATAGGGCAAACCACAGTCTTCCCTTTTATCAGAACATTTTTCAACAGGGCGAAAACTGATCGGTCTGGCAATAGTGGTCCTTGCATGGCAGAGGCAAGGGAATGTATTTAAGTTGCAATGTTTGTACGGATAAGATCAGAGTGGGCAACAGAGAACATCTAATGGTGTTTATTTGTAACTAACAGAATCAAATAGACTTCCCAGTGTCAGGCATCGTCCATTTGGCCCTGCTGGCTGCTAGGACAGACCCCTTCAGGATTGCTGTGCTCAGGTACTTTGATGATGGGTGTGTTATAAATACCAAGAGAGAGACAGAGTGGATGTTTTGTTAAAAGAGGCTCTAGTTCAAAAGGAATGTGTCTAGAGAAGTTCCTTGGTCTGAGTTATATAGGAGGTCAGGCTAGACGATCACAATGGGCCCTTCTGGCCTTGGAATCTCAGAATCTATGTATATATACAAAATATCTATACTCCTGTTGTATGCAAATCTACTGGCCACGTGACTATGAGTTATACAAGAATGACCTATTCATGACAGCAGTCCCCATGCACAGGAATATTTACATACAGGTGTTTTTTGTGGGGGGAATAAATGTATTGCACATTTGTTTTTTAACACTGATAGGTTCCGCCCGGGGTGCCACCTGGAATTGGAGTACCACTGAGCCCCCCTGGCTCACCAGCCTGGGCTCCCTTTACACTGTATTGCTGTGACCAACCTGCCCTTTTACCAGCATACATACAGGTAGGGACACACCTAGCTGCAGTTACATGTACACAGGTTCTTTAAAACACCCTTGCATGGGGAGACACAGCTAGGGCACCTCCCAGTTCCTAAGACACGCATCCCCCTCTGGACTGTAAACGCACAAGTGGGAGTATACCATCTTGCACTGCACAGGGAACTGTATAGCGTAAGCTCGTGAAATTCATCCCCTCTCTCAATATGGAGAGGAAATATACAACAGCTTTCTGCCCCAAGTTATAACTTCCATACACCCTAGTTTTAGACAAAGCAAAAATAAATGTATTAACTTAAAAAAATGGATTTTTAAGTGATAAGGGATAGCAATCAGATCAAAGCAGATTACCTAGCAAATAAACAAAACACACAAACTAAGCTTAATATACTACATAGATCAGATATCAATGGTAAATTCTCACCTTAAATGATGATGCAAGCAGGCTGCAGACTCTTAAGGGGGCCTAACCTGCACGAACTTATTGCTTGGAATCTCCAAGTGTTTCATTCACAGACTAAAAATCCCTTTAGCCTGGGTCCAGCACTTCCCCCCAGTTCAGTCTTTGTTCCTCAGATGTTTTCAGGAGTCTTTGAGACGGGGAGTCAGCAAAGAACCACACTGATGTCACTCCCCTGCCTTAAATAGTGTTTGCATATGGCGGGAGCCTTTTGTCTCAAAGCTTGGTTCCTATACCAGCCAGTGGAGAAACACTGATATCCCAAGATGGAGTCCAGCACCAGGTAACCTGATCACATGCCCCTGTAGTGTCATAGCAGCCATGAGTCACAGGCTGTTTGTAGCATTCTCAAGAAGTCTGCTCTCCCCACCTCGGGTAGGACATATACTTCTTTTAAGGCCTATTGTTTTCTCTAATGACCCTTTAATCTGATTGGGCCTTTCCCAGCCAGCCATCTAGAGTGAGTGCATTCTGCCTAGTGGGTGTTCCTGATGTATAAACACTTTTGTAATAGACACATAAACAATATTCTTAACTTCAGATATGAAAATGATACATGCATACAAATAGGATCATCATATTCAGTAAATTATAACCTTTCCAATGATATCTCACATGACCCATCTTGCATAAAATACATCAGACTTATGCCATAATCATATTATAATAATATATCTATGAAGAATATGGGATGCAGTGTCACAAACACAACAATATTTTTTTCTGCCAACTACTTGCTATGTTGGTTCAGATCTATGGAATGATGTGTCCTGCTATGGTTGATTTACCAGAATATAAGGTGGACTATGTGAGTGAGGTGCAAGGAAAAGCCTGAACTGAGATCAAATAACTGTCAGCAGCTCACAAGACAGTGACGTACCTTGGAAATGGATGCTTGTGGTCACATTCTTCACATAGTCACGCTCTTGGCAGCAGCGGGATCCTTCTGCTCTTGTCGCTTCCTTCTATCCCGTGTCATGCTGGTGTTTACTGATATTCCACAGGGAGAGATTTTCAGCTGTAAGCATCTCTTTGCCAAGTACAGTTTTCTAGCTGGAGTAATAGGATGAGTTTATTGTTGCTGGGTTTTTTTAAGCTTTGTGTTGTTGAAAAGCAAGGCACTGATTTGGAAAGAGAAGACTCCCTTTATCCATAGAACAAATATATTAGTGGGAAAGGTCGCTCGCCTTGATCTTGATCCTGCAAGAGCCCAGTGCTCTGGCCCCAATCTAGCAACACACTTAAGTAGGTGCTTAAAATTAAGTGAAAACTTAAGTGCTTTGCTGGACTCAGCACCTTGCAAGATCGAGTCCTTTAAGCATCTATACAATAAATCGAGTCCTTTAAGCATCTATACAATAAACTGAAGCAGCGCTGAAAAGTCTAACATTTTAGATGCTCAGATTCTGCTCTGCACACTTGCTTGTTTACTTTCTCCTAGAAACAGATTTTGGTAGCTGCTGTGCAGAAGAACTAAACCCCAGGGCAAGTATGTAGAATCTATTAATTTATATTGTAATTGTGATGCGTGAGAGATGTGTTGCTAGGTAAACTCACCGTGTGAAAATAGATTCATCGACCCTGGAGTCCAGAAAGGACCATTATGACTAAAGCTAAGATTTTGTCATGGCTATTTTTATATTTTCAGGTTAAGGGCAATAAACAACCAACAAAAGTTGATCCAATAAAAGATATTGCCTCACGCACCTTGTATCTCTAATAACCTGGATGATAACCTCTAATAATCAAGATGGCTACAACAACACTGCATATGATCACATGATGACTTTCAGCACTCACAGGTAGAAATAAAGTTCCTCCAACAAGAGCAAGACCAGCTAGCCTTCCTCTTAGGAAGAAAGTCCTTTATGTGAGAAAGATGAGTTGCAGTGCTGGCAGGTTGAAGGATGAGCTGGGGAAGAGGATTATTCCCCACTCCCCAAAGTCTATTGTTAAGAATGTCAAAAAGGTGTAAAAGTGGGTGGCATATTTTTTCCTTATTATTTTGTCCACCAACTAAATCCATTTCCATAAGGCCAAACTAGTCACAGGTAGCTTTGTTCCCACATTTTCTTGCAAACCAAGTATGATCTTACCACTGTCCTTGACTTGTATCAATAGGCCATTTTGTTGGGACAGTTTCTCTATCTAGTTTGCTTGCACCTTGTTGTCGTAAACAACTTGATCTATTTTTCATGGTTATTGTAACATCTTATCAGCCTTCACATACTTCTTACAAACTGGTCTTAGGAAAACTTTGTGGGCTCAATAATTGCAACATACCACAGGTCCACTTACAAAAACTTCTCCAACAACATAAATGCTATTTAGCTGTATTAAGGGAAAATTCATTCTCAACTTCGATATATGTTTTACTATAAAATATTTGTATGTCAGAACATTTCCTTCACTTCAAATTGGTAAATGTCTTCACAATATCTTTTATTGTTTACCTGCAGAAGAAAAACAGTAGAAAAGGCCTGATCCTGGTTTTTGTTACGCCATTGTAATTCCAGAGTAACCCTGCTGAAGTCACTGGCGTTTCTTGGGCAACAAGTAGAGACAAATGAATGAGACTTTAAGTGGTTTGGGCGATGTAAGTGCAACTTGGTGCTTAAATAAAGCACCTGCTTTGCTGCATCTCAAACAATATCTGCTACTGCAATATACTCGACTCTATCCAACAGACACTCCTGGGTCTCCAGAGGTGGCGTTTCCCCCCTTAAATGACCAAAGGAATAGTTATTTTTCTTCCCATGCTGCTGAATTGCCGAGTCACTTCCTGTCTTCCCGTGTGGTTTCTCTAAAGCTATGTGCTTGGCCAGTGTTGGATGGCAGTGAGCATGATTGTAATGCGCACTGAGAGCAGGAATGCAAAAATGAATCTCTCTTGGTGCACAATGATTTTCCTTAGCTGAAGCTGCTTTGTTGTAATCGTAGATGACCGGTGACTTTTCATTATGCCTTTCCTTGTTCTTTTCACATTCTAATTACTTCTGTTTTCTTATCTTCAAAGTAAATAGTGCATGTAGTGCTTTTCACCCATACATCTCGGACAATAGGAGAAAGACAGAAAAGCTCCAGTCAGAGGGGACGTAATCACTGGCTACAACAGGGGTCTCCAAACTTTTTTGCCCACGCACCCCCTAGTAGAAATTTTTTTTGAGCAGGCACCCCCATGGGGGAAGCCCCGCCCATCCACTCCCTCCCACTTCCCCCCTCTAAATCTCCCCTCCTTGTCCCCTAACTGCCCCCCGGGGGTCGATCCCCGCTGCGGCGCTGTGTTATCCGCACAAATTCCTCTATCCCTTCTACGCTATAGGGACACACACCTTTACCCAGTTCCTAGGGCTCAAGGTGCAGTCCTGTTAATTTATACAGCCACCCTTACCCAATTCCTAGGGCTCAGGGCACATCTTCCTGTGGGTTGGCAGGATCTTTAGCCACTGAAAGAGCCTCACGCAGCAATATTCTTATCCTCTATTTATTGACCGCTTGCAAACAAGCAGAATACACATGCTAAGCACACAGTGTCATGCTCACCAATCCTGGGACAGGCAGGCAGGCTTCCCCTGTTGGCCAGGCAAGGTTAGTCTCTGGATCTTAGCTGCGGCACCTCATGTTTGTGCAGAAAAGTCCTGGCAGCTCTTATCTTAGGCTGGGTCTTGAAGGTGAGTTCTTTTCCTCAGGGGTTCCTTGTCTCCTTTGGTTTTCTTCCAGCCCTTTTCCTCCTTCCTCCTGCTTCTGATCTTCTTTCTCTCCTCAGCTCCTTCTTGGAACCCAGTTCTTATAATGAAATTTGAGTCTTGCTTACCATAACCAATTATCTCAGTATAATTTTACTAACCAATCCTGACAAAATTACCTGACCAATCATACCCCACCACCTTAACTGATTTACTCCTAGTACAATTAATTATACAGCAGACAGAAACAATTACAAACCAGACAGAGATCACAGTGTCAAACAATAGGAAAGTGTAGTGACAATGCTTCATCTGGTAACAGTGGGAACTATTAGGGTAAGTCCCCTCCTCCCAGCCTGGTGTGAATCTTTTAAATACATTTAGATGGAATGTGAATATGTGACTCCAGGCCGACAGCTAACGGCTGCTGCTTCTTCAGTCTGGCTGCAGAAAATGGCTTTGGTTCAGGCCTTCCAACATGGCTACAGAAAAGCCATATAGTTACAGGTGGGCTCCTAAAGAGCCCATCTCTGCCACAGCGCTCGGCTCCCGGGCCCGGGTGTCAGCCACGGCGCGCGGGTCCCGGCTCCCGGGGCCGCAGTCGCGGCTCTTGCAGAGAAGCTGCCGGGGCAGCTCAGCTCCTCCTGCCTTATGGGAAACCTCCTGGGTTCCCCATAAGAAAGGAGGAGCCGGACTGCCCCGGCAGCTCCTCTGTAAGCGCTGCGGCGGCCTGTGGTGGCAGGAGGAGCCGCCTTGCTCCTCCTGCTGCCGGGGCTGCTGCGGCGCTTGCGGAGAAGCCGCCCGGCTGCTCCAGCTGCCGGGGCCGCGCACCCCCAGGAGTGGTTTCGCGCACCCCAGTTTGAAGACCACTGGCCTACAATAGCCACTAAATGCAACAAGAATAGGCAAGAGCAGAGTGAAATAATAGACAAGAATTTTCAAAGTTTCTGAATGTTAGAGAGCAAAACCCATTCACTCAGAGGGTTTCTGCCTGCTACCTGCTTCCTAGGGCTTTGCTTTGCATGTGTAGAAAGAGCCTTTGCCTCACTGGAAGAGATTAAGTAATAGGCTCCAGCTGGTACAAGGGTCCCAAGGCCGGATCCAGAGCCTGCTGAAATCAGTGCGAGTCTTTTCGTTGACTTCAGTAGGCTTTGGCTCATGCTCACAGGGGCAACTGAGCCCAGATGAAGATGGTACAAGAGCTAATAGATTCGCAGTAATGCACCAGGACTTTTGCCCTTTGTCCATAGATAAGTACCCACTGTCCCCACAGGACCAAGTGCTGGCATTCTCATTTCCCTCTGGGTGCTCAGCTTTTGCTCCGCCCAGGCCACGCCCCAACTCCACCCCTTCTCCCAAGACCCCACCCCCGCTCTGCTTCTTCCCATTCCATTCTGCCCCTTCCCTGAGCACGCGCCATTCTCCTCCCGCCTCCTCACACAGCTGATCCATAATGGGCAGAAGGCACTGGGGGGGTGGGAGGGAGAGGAAGAGCTGAACAGTGGGGACCGCTGGTGGCTGCTGAGCACCCATGAAATGGGCACCTTTGCCCACAGCACCAGGGTTTCACCAGTTCCATGTATAAATAAGACAGCTAAGAGAATTTCTGGACCCAGGGAACCACAGGCAGTCCTGTACTGCCCCATCCACATGTCTAACCCCCTAATACTTCTATTTATCACATCTGCCCCCTGCTCCACATTTTTCTTTTTTTTTCTGACTACACTGTTCCTTTCCTTCAGGTCTTCTCCTATAGTCCAGCCATAAAAACAGTAATCATTTTAGAGCCACTTTACATTCTTACTACCTCACTCTGATATTAACAACTGTTAATGTTGATTTTTCACAAGTCTTGGAATACTGGGGGTGGGGGGGAAGCTACCGTTGAGCTGTTATTTTAAAAGGGCCAGGGGAATGACCCAGGAAATTATAGGCTGGTGAGCTTTACACTGCTCACAGGCAAAATTGTGGAAAGGTTAATACGGGACAAAATCAATAATGAATTAAAAATGATTACATAATTAATGTCATTCACCAGGGTTTTCTGAAATAAAAGGTGTTATCAAACAAACTTGGTATTTTTTTGATGAGCTCACAAGTTTGACTGACAAATGTAGCTGTGTTAATACAGCATCCGTAGACCTCTGTAAGGCATTTGACTTAGCCCTGCATGATATTCTGATTAAAACAAAATTAGCTTTATACAAAACCAGTGTAGTCCATATTGAATTGATTAAAAATTGGTTAACTCAGAGATCACAAAAAGTAATTGTAAGTAAGGAATTGTCGTCCAGTAAGGGGTTTCCTGTGAAATCTCATAGGAATCAGGTCTAGGCCTGGTGCTCTTTAGTATCTATATCAATGATCTGAAAGAAAATATAAAATGATTGCTGATTAAGTTGGCAGATGGCACAAAAACTGGTGGAGTGATAAATAATTGCTTGGTGAACTGGGCCCATTCAACCAAGGTCCTACATCTAGGAATAAAGAATGCAGTATGGGGGACTGTGACAGGGAAAGAAGTGATACTGAAAAGGATTTGGGGGTCAGAGTGAACAATCAACTCCTCATGAACACCCAGTGGGATGTTTGTTACCTGAAACTGGGCCAGCTGGTAAGCTTAGGAGGACTAATGACCCACCAGAGTTTGGCAGAAAGCAGCACGTTTATTATACTGATAGCTAAGCTCAAAAGAAAGGCGGGGGGCTGTCACACTCACATATTCACACACCCCCGGACAGGCACAGCACTGGAGATGTCAGGATCCTTCAAGGTAAGGGTCCCACAGCACATCAATGGATGGTGTGATGAAGATAAGTCTCTTTGAGGCACCTTGGAATGCAATGCAGTGAACCACTGGCCAGCTGGTCTGGGTGAACAGTCTTCACGGGAGGTACAAGCTTGTGAGTGCACTCCTGGGCACATGGCCCCTTCCCCATTCAAAGACCTGCTCCTCATGGCCTGCCACTAGAGATGACTTGGCTGCTCCTGGTTGGTCACACTCCACCTCGGGCAGTGTCCATGCACTGGACGTGTGATTGCTGCCTAATCAGAGTTCCAGACACCTTGTCTACCTGGGAGCTCTTCTGATCTTCCAGCTGCTCAAGCAGCCCATTCATCCCACAAGCACTCCAGAAGGGAGTGGGAGGGGGAAAGCCACTTCACAGGTATTCAAAGAAGGAGAGGAGACAAAAAAAAGTTGGGGGAGGTGTAACAGACCTTTTGAACCTACAGGTTATATAGAGCATACAGCCCACCGATGCTCCTACAACAATGTTGTGGCACAAAGGGCTAACACGATCCTTGGATAAGGATCATATTAGGAAAATAGTAAGTAGGCTTAAGGGGTGATTTTACCTCCATGCACAACATTGGTGAGAACAAAACTGAAACACCGCATGCAGTTCTGATGTCCATACTTCAAAAAGGAAGTTGGCTAATTGGAAAGGGTTCAGAAAAGAGCTACATGAATGATTTGAAGTCTGGAAAACATGCCTTATAATGAGATACTATAAAAGAGAAGGATA
This sequence comes from Dermatemys mawii, assembly GCA_007922305.1. Taxonomy (NCBI): domain Eukaryota; kingdom Metazoa; phylum Chordata; order Testudines; family Dermatemydidae; genus Dermatemys; species Dermatemys mawii. Next base: position 13,863,128 of record ML677344.1, on the reverse strand, counting down.
ATACTCTAAAAGAACCTCTGTGGGTAAGAGATTTCTGATATTAGACAGCTCTGTAATCCAGAAGAAAAAGGCATAAAGAAATCTACAGAAGTTGAAGCTAAACAAATTCATACTAGAAATAAGAGAGTTTATTTTTGGTTTTGGTTTTAACAGTGAGAGTAATAAGCCATTGGAACAATTTACTCAGAGGTGTGGTGGAATCTCCATCATTTGTAGATTGGATATCCTTCAATGAGATATGCTATAGCTCAAATGGAAGTTGTGAACATTATGAAACATTTACTCATTGAGGTTCTGGCCTTGGTTACACAGCAGCAGTTCTCAAACTGGGGGTCACGACCCCCTGGGGGCCACGGGGTGATTCCAGGGGGGGTCGCGAGTCCCGTCTGCATTTGGCAGCATTTCAGCGGATGCTCTGAATTCGGGAGTGTGTCCTCCAAAGTGCTGCCAAGTTGAACTCTTCAGAGAGAAATGCCACGTGTCCACCGAAATGCCGCCGAACCCAGAAGAGTTCTATTTTGCAGCACTTCGGCGGACATACCCGAGGGGCTTCAGCGGATGTGGCACACTGAAAAGGGGTCGCAAACCTACTAAGTCTGAGAACCCCTGTAATATAGAGCAAGTAAGACTAAGGGATCACAGTGGCCTTAAAAATCTATTAATCGATTAGAAGACACTGTTCCTGCTCCTTTCATATTAGGTCAGCACTCCCAAAACTAGTATCTATAGCAGAAAAGAGGAGATGTAAAAGGTGGGAGATCATTATTCAGTAAAAATGCACCCCTAGAAGTTAGTATTTTTTCCTGGCTAAAGGCACTTTCACTTTGGGTAATCCAGAGACTTTTAGGGCACTTGACTCTGAATAATCTCTGCATTCCCTTCCCCACCATGGGAACAGCGATCCTAGATGCAGGACAGTGAAGGAGTGCTGGCATGTCACCAGCCCACAAAGGACCAACTGCCACACCCAGAGACTCTTACTAGGCACAGTTTTATTTTCCAAAAAGGCAAAACCACAAAACTCCTCAGCCCACCCTGGGCTACAGCTCACAGGGGATTTTTCCCTCTGCCTTTCTCAGGCCTTCCTGCTTCAGAGCCTACTACAGAATTCTTCCCCTTTTCAGTGGGCACCACCTCCCAAGGCTTTCTATCCAAGGGGCCTTTTTCCCCCGGCAGGTTCCATAGCTTCCTCTCCTAAGGAATCTGCTGCCACCACCCCTTCCTTACTAACAGCCTGTGACGTTATGTGATTAAAATATGAACATGTAGATCATTGTTGCTACCACTGTTATACAGTTTGGTGCAACAAATCTTGTGCAAAGTATGTCATGTAAGTTGTCAAAGGAAAAGTTATGATTTGCTGACTGTGATTATCCCGTTTGTATGTGTATATCATTTTTGTATCTGAAGTTATGAATATTAGCTATGTACCTGTATTTCAAATGTGTTTGCACCTGTGATAACACCCACAAGGTAGTTTGCATCCAGTCTAGCCAGCACATTGTGAGTGAATTACTCAAGCTGATGGCTCGTTAATGAACACAATGCACCATAGAAGAAGCTTATGGTCACCTGATGGACCTTCCTGTGGATGTTTTAGCCAAAATATGGGTAATGACTGCTTCTATGACTCATGGAAGCATGAAAGGGCATGTGACCAGCTCATAAGAACATAAGAAAGGCCGTACTGGGTCAGACCAAAGGTCCATCTAGCCCAGTATCCTGTCTACCGACAGTGGCCAATGCCAGGTGCCCTGGAGTGAGTGAACCTAACAGGTAAAGACCAAGTGATCTCTCTTCTGCCATCCATCACCCCACTCTGACAAACAGAGGCTAGGGACACCATTCCTTACCCAGCCTGGCTAATAGCCATTAATGGACTTAGCCTCCATGAATTTATCCAGTTCTCTTTTAAACCCTGTTATAGTCCTAGCCTTCACAGCCTCCTCAGGCAGGGAGTTCCACAGGTTGACTGTGCACTGTGTGAAGAATTTCCTTTTATTTGTTTTAAACCTGCTGCCCACTAATTTCAAGGGGTGGCCCCTAGTTCTGCTATTATGGGAACAAGTAAATAACTTTTCCTTATTCACTTTCTCCATGCCACTCATAATTTCATATACCTCTATCATATTCCCCCTTAGCCTCCTCTTTTCCAAGCTAAAAGGTCCTAGCCTCTTTAATCTCTCCTCATATGGGACCCGTTCCAATCCCCTAATCATTTTACTTGCCCTTCTCTGAACCTTTTCTAATGCCAGTATATCCTTTTTGAGATGAGGAGACCACATTTGTACACAGTATTCAAGATGTGGGTGCACCATGGATTTGTATTTGGGCAATAAGATATTCTCTATCTTATTTTCTATCCCTTTGTTAACGATTCCTAACATCCTGTTTGCTTTTTTGACTGCCGCTGCACACTGCATGGACATCTTCAGAGAACTATCCACGATGACTCCAAGATCTCTTTCCTGAATAGCTGTAGCTAAATTAGCCCCCATCATACTGTACATATAGTTGGGGTTATTTTTTCCAAAGTGCATTACTTTACATTTATCCACATTAAATTTCATTTGCCATTTTGTTGCCCAATCACTTAGTTTTGTGAGATCTTTTCGAAGTTCTTCACAGTCTGCTTGGGTCTTAACTATTTTGAGCAGTTTAGTATCATCTGCAAACTTTGCCACCTCACTGTTTACCCCTTCCTCCAAATCATTGATGAATAAGTTGAATAGGATTGGTCCTAGGACTGACCCTTGGGGAACACCACTAGTTACCCCTCTCCATTCTGAAAATTTACCATTTATTCCTACCCTTTGTTCCCTGTCTTTTAACCAGTTCTCAATCCATTAAAGGATCTTCCCTCTTATCCCATGGCAACTTAATTTATGTAAGAGCCTTTGGTGAGGAACCTTGTCAAAGGCTTTCTGGAAATCTAAGTACACTATGTCCACTGGATCCCCCTTGTCCACATGTTTGTTGACCCCTTCAAAGAACTCTAATAGATTAGTAAGACATGATTTCCCTTTACAGAAACCATGCTGACTTTTGCCCAACAATTTATGTTCTTCTATGTGCCTGACAATTTTATTCTTTACTATTGTTTCAACTAATATGCCCGATACGGACATTAGACTTACCGGTCTGTAGTTATTGGGATCACCTCTAGAGCCCTTTGTAAATATTGGCGTTACATTAGCTATCTTCCAGTCACTGGGTACAGAAGCCGATTTAAAGGACAGGTTACAAACCTTAGTTAATAGTTCTGCAATTTCACATTTGAAATTCAGAACTCTTGGGTGAATGCCATCTGGTGCCAGTGACTTGTTACAGTTAAGTTTATCAATTAGTTCCAAGACCTCCTCTAGTGACACTTCGATCTGTGACAATTCCTCAGATTTGTCACCTACAAAAGACGGCTCAGGTTTGGGAATCTCCCTAACGTCCTCAGCCATGAAGACTGAAGCAAAGAAATCATTTAGTTTCTCCGCAATGACTTTATCATCTTTAAGTGCTCCTTTTGTATCTCTATCATCCAGGGGCCCCACTGGTTGTTTAGCAGGCTTGTGTGACACTGGACTCCATCCTATTTCTGTACTTTTCCACTATCTGTACTAAAAGCAGATCCTCCACATGGCAGAAACTATAAAAGGTCAAGGAAGCATATCTCCTGCTCCAATCTCTAGACTATGGGCTATACTATCTGGGGGTGTCACCCAGGAATACAACACAGTTTTAAGATACAAGTGCATAGCCAATATTCATAACTGCAGATACAAACATGATACGTGCATATAAAGAGGATAATCATATTTGGCAAATCATAACTTTTCCATTGATTTTTCCATTCCAAGATTTGTTACCATTGTATAACAATAGTAGCAGCAAGGATATAAGCGGTCATCTTTCTTATACACTGCATCACAGTGAATCAGGCCCATATTTTCTCATAATGGTCCTGGGACATAAGGGAGAAAATAACCCATTGGCAGACTCCTGAGGAGAGGAGACACTGGTGTAAGCCCCACCCTGAAGGCTCTGCAATATTGCCACCATCTCTTTATCTTAGCAAGATTATCTTTGGATCCCATCAACTCTGCTCCTTATCAGGCCAGGGTAGTTACTAAGGGGTACAGAGTGATGTGAGACATTTACCCCAGAGCTCCCTGTCCTTTCCATCTCCAGAAAAATAACCTAACTAAATAATATAAATTAAAATGAAAGTTTAATGGGGACTGCAGGGTTTGGCTGTCACAAGATGGGCCAGGTTCCTTCTCCCAAAGTTTCTTAAAGTAAGAGAGAAAAGCAAATGACCACATTTCCCAACGTAACTCCTATGTAGTAATATTCTGTGTGTGCAGTGCAAACAGCGTGAGAGCCCTGCTCTGTGTGAGAGATCTCCCTAAGTCATTCATTCACCTAGATCAAGAGGAGAATACACTCTAGTCTAGACCTTCCGACATAAGCTTCAGCACCCTGGTCAGCACTCACTCCATTACATTCCCATATTCTTACACTATGCAACCTGCAAACTTGGGCGCTCACTGATGTGATCATTCAGAAATACAAAGGCAAAAACCTAGCATTTCACTATCAAATGGTATACATTTTTCTGGAGGATGGCTGGGCTTAGGTGAGGTCTGACTGTAACTTGTCACAGCAGTGGCTGGGGGTATGTCCTCTCTATGAGAATTGGAGACATCAGTAGAGGAAAAGGAATTCATGGTCCATAATGTAATACAAATATTCCTGGCAATATTTTTCTAACACAGATAAAACCCTGGCTTTAAGCAAAAGGGTGACAAGTGATTTCGGAGGTCCATTTGTTCCCATTACACTGATCCTCTGATAACACAGCCAGAGGGTAGAGTACTTCTACCATGACCAGTAGCTGGCTCAGATAGAGTAGTTCTTGGGTTCCCTGTGACAGGGATCTGAACCTTTTTCTTGCTTCAGTCCCATGCTGCTCCTGGCTTCAGTCATAGTGGCAGTAGACCCCTAGTTGAGAACGGCTGCCCTATGTGATACTGGTAAACCAGCTGCCAGCTCATGTCTATGTCTCAACTAAATGCTGACAAATACATGGCTGGAATTAGTCTGGCTCACCTGTGTGTTAGTATTGCTAAATACTAGATAGATATTAGAGTTATAAAAATGTGCTTAGTGTTTAGGCTTTATTGAATGCTTGTAAGGTGCTGCATGCATTAATCTCACTTGTAACGTTTGTACCCCATATTGTAAGGTAATATTGGAGTATTTGCATTATAAGTCTCTGTAACTGTGCAAATCACCAGACAGGAGAGAAGCATGAATGAGTGTGAAATACTCATCACGAACAGGTGTTCTGTCCTGCCCAAAAAAGAAGGCCCATCCACAGCAGGTGAACTATTGTGGAATGTCAGAGGAAATAGACTTTGTTGTTCTCTCCCAACGCAGGTGAATTCTTGCCACTAGTTGAGTTAGCAACTTGAAGCAGAAGTGGGTAAGGAATAAAAGCACTAACAAGGAGGAAGTGTATCTCTTTGCTGCTTGCACTCTAGGGGGCAGCATTTCTAGGCATAAGCAAGGGATTCCCAGGTGTTTAGCCCGGTTTAGCCCTAAGGGACATATAGAGCCTGCTTATTATACAAGTGGCTATTACCTTTTGAAACATAAGACTGTAACTCATTTGTGTGTACGTGTTCACCAGCTTTAACCTTGTAAATAGCTCTCTTATTTCCTTTTCCTATATAATACGTTTAGATAAAGTGACAGAGTCCTACGGCACCTTATAGACTAACAGATGTATTAGAGCATAAGCTTTCGTGGCTATTCACGTGGGTGAATACTTAAGCTCTAATACATCTATTAGTCTATAAGGTGCATCATGACTCTTTGTCACTTTTGCAGATCCAGACTAACAGGGCTATCCCTCTGATACATTTAGATAGTTTATTACAGGACTGACTACAAGCTTTCTCTTTGGTGTAAGATCTATGGTGCAGTTAACCTGGGGAAATAACCAGTCCCTTGGGGCTAGGAATAACCTGAATGTTCTTGTGATTTTCAGTGTCAGGGACCATCTGTCACAAAGGCAAGCTTACCAGGGTGGAGTGCCCAACAGGACTGTCTGTGACTCCAGGTTCAGGCTGTTGTAGTGTCTGAGGAGTTCACACTTGACACCTGATTGGTGAAATCTGGGCACAAACTCCCAGCCAATTTGGTGTTTGTGCCCTGATTCTTACCAGCCTGCCCTGAGATTGGTACTCCCACACTTGAGTCACTGCTGGACAGTTTGACACCCCACATGGGGATTGTAACCAAGTGTCAGAAGTCACAGCTTCCCTGCCCTTTCCATAGTATGAAATAGGAGGGGTCTTAACTAGCAGGGAGGAAGGCCCTGGGTTGCCACACAGAAAAGGCTTGGAAACCCGCTGTTTAGTTAGCTACATTTCCACAGCGTTGATCCTTCCCCAACTACTGGTGCCCACTGAGTCTCCGTGCCGGATGCCCTCTCCTCACTGACCCCCTTTAGCTGCTGCACAGGGTTACTTCTCCGCTCTTGCATCAAACATTTCATGGGCTGGCTGTTCCTATGGCTGGATGTGGCCTGGGGCACTTAAGGCTCAGGCACCAAGTGGGCCTGTCCTGCCCTTCCTGGGGCAGGTTGGTGAGTGCGGAGCCTGCTGCCTGTCCTGGGGCCCACCTCCTAACCCGTACCCAGCCCCTGCTCTCAGGGGCTCTCTCCCCCGCCCCAGCTCCTCTGCAGATCCTATCTCCCTGCAGCCCCCTTCCCAGCATGGGGGGCAGAGGCAGGCGTTTGGCTCTCACTGTCCCAGCCACTGGGCTATCAGAGGTCCCGTCCCCGCACCTACCTCCCCAGGCCAGTTAGCAGGGAAGGGGGAGGCCTTTCCTTCCCCTGCCCCCCACCCAGTCACTCCGGCTAGCCCTGGGGGAGGGAGGAAGAAAGAAGCAGAGGGAGGCCCCAGTGGGAAAGGTCTGGAGCACCCCCCCCTTCCCCTCCCCCCGAAGGCACCCATGGGGCCAGCAGGGGTCACGGCCACCGCAGCCCCTCCCCCAGCCCAGTACCTCCCAGGGGAGGGGAGGACAGAGCAGCCTCCCGCTCCCCCAAAGCGGGCTCCCCGCCCAGCTGTGCCCCCGCGCCACTCGGACCCCTCCCCCCAGCCAGGCTCGCTCCGGCTCTGCGCTCCCCTCCCCGCCGCCACTTCGTGCGGGGCTCGCTCCAGCCCGGCCGCGCCGGGAGCCCGCGGAGATGCCGCCGGTGGCGGGAGGAGAAGCGGTCCCCTGGCTGCTGCTGCTGCTCTCCGCCGCCGGCAGGACGGGTGAGTGGGGCGCCGAGCGGGGCCCGCTCCGGGGCGCTCCGGGCTTGCGGGACGCGGAGCGCCAGCGGGGGTTGGCCAGGGACAGACCCCGGGCGCGGGCAGGCCGGCCTGAGCCCGGCGCGGTCCCCGGAGCGCAGGGCGGCGCTTCCCCCGGGCAGCAGAGGCTCCTCGCGGGAGGCCGGCGCCGCGAGGTCCCCCGCAGCGCCCCGCGGGAGCCGGCTGGGTCGGGGCGCCCCCTGGGAGGCGCAAGGCGGGATCCGCTCCCCGGAGCGGCGAGTGGCGCGGGGGGCACGGCTGAGACCGAGCGAGGGTCCGGTCTGCACTCCCCCAGCGCGCAGCCCGGGCGGCCGGTTGGAATGAGCCGGGGGCGATCACAGACTCCAGCCGGGGACACGCCTGGTCCCGGCGCTCTTCGCAGCACGTGCTGTTAAACCACACAGGGATTTAGTGATTAACCAATCGGGACGCTTGTACGATGTCATTAACTAATTGTAGTTGATAATAATAACGGGGGAGTCAATTTGCTCTTAGAATAATCTATATACAATATCAAACGAAACAATAAACTCACACCACTGTGGTCCTCTTAGGTCATGTTAATTGCTAATTTAGTTCCTGAAGCCCAGGTCTGAGTATCACGGCTCTATCCCCATGCTGGAGATGGAATCTAAGAGCTGCTCTTCCTGCTTTTTAATGCAATTTCAAAGTTGCACAGTTATAATAAACATGGAGGAGGAGAGGGTTAAATTGGTTGTTCGGATTTTTTTAAAATGTGTGCGTGTGTGTTTGTGACGGGAGGTGTTGTGTGGAATAAAAGAATTTGCTTATGTTTAATAATCCTAGGTCAGTAGTTCCACTCAGAGGCATGATCATGTTCCAAACTGAAGTCAGTGATAAATCTCCCCATGACTTCCAGGGGAGCAAGACTGGCCCCAGTTTTTAAATTAGTACATAGCTGAGATGAGTGGGAAACAGATATATGGGTGGGGAAGAGAGATATGGCTGCCCTGCTTTGGCTGGAGGCAGTCACTATTGGCTTTTAGAGCTGGTCAAAATTCTTTTGGCGTAACTCTGTTCTACCAGAAAAGGCAGTTTTGTTAAAATTGAAATGTTTCATGGGAACTCATTGATTTCTTCAGAACTTTCAACAGGAAAAAGACAAAACAAATAGTTGTGACTTTATTGTTTTGTTTTGAAAAGGTAACAATCTTTTTATTTTATTTTATTTGGACTTTTATATTAAAATATTATATGGTTAATATAATGTATTTACCTTAAAACAATTGGACATTTTTGAAATAAAACATTTTGATGGTTGTAAGTCAGATTATTTCAGAATTTTTGATCTGCAGGAAATTTTGGCTATCCTCTCCAATTCAGAAAGAAAACAAATTTCAACAGGTCAGAATTGCCTGTGGAATAGCAATTCCATTTCTGACCAGCTTTAGGGTTCACAGAATGAAAGCTGCACATAGCAGTAAAAGACAAAGAGTAAATGTTTCGAAAAAAGGCTCCTAAATCACTTAGTCATGAATCCCATTGACTTTAGGCATTTTTCAAAATTTGACCCTAATTTTACTTTTCTCAACTCAAGGTTTAGATTTGAACTGCTAGGAATTAGTCTGATTCTGATTTCATGTCAGTGTACGTCAAGAGTAGCTTAACTGAAGTCAGTGTTAGCAGTCCTCTCAGAGGCACAGGTTATTTCCCACTCCATATCGTATTAGCTGCACTGGGTAGTGTGTTCCCCATCCATCTGTTCACTCCCGGCCCACTCTGGAGGGATGTGCATGTCAGTTGTCCTGATCTTGCTATCACTCCAGTACACAGAATGGCTGAATGGGTAAAATGGGCAAGAAAGTGTGTAGTGGGGCTTATTCCTCTTGCTCCCCTGAATAATGTCATAATGGAAGTATATATGCAATGCTGTTGCAGCCATATCAGTCCCAGGATATTAGAGAGAACAAGTGGGTGAGGTAATATCTTTTAGTAAGCTGTGATGTCTACATGAATGTGGCCAATCAACAACTCTCTGACGCCATTTACTCTAAAAAACTCAAAGAAGACCCCCCACACCACTGTTTACCCAGGAATTTAAGGATATCCTCAAATCTTTCCCCACACAACTCCAGAAGAAACTCTACAAACTCATCTCCCATGAACTGACCCAAGGGACCTTCTACATACTTCCCATGATACACAAGGGAACCGTGGCAGACCCATCATATCTGGCCTGGGCACTCTTACTGAAGGAATATCAGGACTCTTAGAAACAATCCTCAAGCCACTCACCACCCAAAGAGTCAGCTTCCTCCAGTACACAACAAACTTCCTCCACAAACTGCACCTCCTTCCAACCATCCTTGCCACCTTGGATGTCACTTTCCTATACACCAACATCCCTCACAGTGATGGCATAGCTCTCTGCCTCAAATATTTACAAGACAATGAGCAACCCTCAGATATCCACCCCAAACTCGTTACCAAACTAATTCATTTCATCCTCACTCATAACAATTTTACCATTTAACAACAAACAGTTTGACCAAACCATGGCAACAGCCAGGGGTACTAGGATGGCTTCACAATATACCAACCTATTCATGGGCCACCTTGAAGAAGAATTTATGAACAATTGCACCACAAAACCGATGATGTACATTAATGATATTTTCATTCTCTGGACAAATGACTTAACTCCCTCATTGATTTCCAACACAACTTCAGCAACCACTACCTGTCCATTAAACTCTCTCTGGAACACTCTGACACTCTCATCAACTTCCTGGTCACCACAATTAGTTTCAACAATGGAACTCTGCAGACAACTATATACAAGAAACTGACAGATCACCACACCTGCCTTCCTGGAACCAGTAACTACCCCAAACACACCAAGAAATCTGATATCTACAACTACATGGATGAAACCAGACAATCACTGCACCCTTGAATCATAGACTCATGGAATCATAGAATATTAGGGTTGGAAGAGGCCTCAGGAGATCATCTAATCCAATCCCCTGCTCAGAGCAGGACCACACCAACTAAATCATCCCAGCCAAGGCTTTGTCAAGCTGGGCCTTAAAAACCTCTAAGGATGGAGATTCCACCACCTCCCTAGGTAACCCATTCCAGTGCTTCACCACCTTACGCCTCCCAGCTTATGGCTGCCCCTGCTGATTAGCGAAAGGCCTTAGCCTAAGAACAAGACCTCAGACTATCTTAGTGAGAGAAGGTCCATACACAGGTGGACTGATTTGGATTCTTGTTTTGTACCTCTATACCTAGCTAAGTGATAAGAATACACCTAAATTCTTAAAGTATAGGCCTTTGCAGACAGGCCTGAATATCTATCTCCTAACAGAGGGGTGGGGTGCTCAACCCCCAGGTCTGCCCCAGGCCACACCCCCACTCTACCCCTTTCCCCAAATCTCCCACCCCACCACTTCCCGGCCTCACCCTACCGCCATCCCACCTCAACCCTCCTCTTACCGCCCCATTCCGCCTCCTCTCCCAAGTTCACTGCATCCTTGCTCCTCCCCACTTCTCCCTGGAGCCTCCTGCACACTGCAAAACAGTTGATCGCAGTGGGCGGGAGGCATGGGGAGGAAGGAGGAGGCGCTGATTAGCTGAGCCCACTGGCAGGAGGGAGGTGTGTCGGGAGGGAGCAGCTGCCATTTTTCCCCCGGTTGCTCCAGGCCCAGAGCACCCAGAGAGTCAGCGCCTATGATTTCAACAGTCTTCTGTTATTAGCTGAAAGCTGCACTCAAATAAGGGAAAGGGAATTCTGCAAGATTCCTCCCATGGAATTTTCCATACATTTTCCCATTGGCAGATGGTGTTTGCTCTCTGAAACCAGCGGATTGAGCCCCAAGATCCATGTAAATCCATAGACATCCATAGAGGCATGGGATATTTGTGCAGAAGTCCTATATCACTGCTTCTCTGTCCTCTTCAGGAACTCACAGGGACTTCCTTACTAGTTGCTTGACCTGGATGCTCTGCAAATGGGGCAAGGGGACCCCAAGCACAGAACGGTAAGGTAATGCCTACAGGTTCAACATTAACCTACCCACAAGATTTCCACAGTACTGATGAGGGAACAAAGCCACCCCCATGGCTCTGTGTTGGTCCCACCTCTTCCTGCCCCTGGTCTGCCTCATCCCCATGCAAGAATCCTAAACTCCAAAGCTCCCCCATAGAAGAGTGTCTACAAAATAAGGGTGAGCAGGAGGGGAATGATGTTTTTCCACTAGTTTGAGATCCTGTCTTCTCTCTCCACCTTCCAGGTACTCATGGAAGCAGAAGTTACAATATGGCCTTGCAGCTGGACCGTCTCAATGCTCTCCCCTCTCCCACACACACATAACTGAGGGACATATTAGAAGGAAATAGCATAATGGTTATCAAATATAATTCTGATTGTCTGAGGTACTGTCATTCATATTCTAGGAAATGTATGATAATGCAGCCAGGTGGCTAACTCCAGGGGTAACAAGAGAAATTATTTAGAGTCCAGAAGCCTGAAAAGTGAAGCTTTTCCTGACTTCACTTAGCTAGAAACTCTCATTATAAGTCATTACAGCAACTCAGCCATGCTAGCTGGAAAATAATGTAAAAATATACACACAGCAATTTGAAATAATAATATGTTATAAACTATTACACAGACCTGCTGCAGAGATAAATGCTGATGGAATGAACAGGCCCATTGAAAAGACACACTGGGGCTAGATTCACCAGGGGGCCTTAGGCGCCTAAGTCCAACATTGAGGCACCACTTGTATGCCCCAAACCCATGCTCAGCTGCCATGTAATCCTAGAAGCACCTAAATTCCATAGCCATTCCGGTTTCCACCAATGGGCAGGCACAAAGACACCCAAGTCCTGATGATGCTTACCTGTGAAAGCCCTGGGGTGGATTCCCACACTAGACATTCCTCCACCTATTTTACCTGCAGTGCTCAATCCCATAGGCCTGCTCTGTGCACACCAATTGCAACCTACCACTTCCTACTCAAAAATCCAGTGGCTAGCACACATACCCTCGGCTGTGGAAGGTTTGAATCCCCACTCTGCCTGATTTGGAGCAGGGATTTGAACACAAGTCCTACAGTTCCCAAGTGAGTACCCAGATCACTGGGCTATAGTCTCATGCCCTCTCTGGCCCACTGAATATTTAATTATTTATACAAAGTGGAACCACTTGAATAGGAGTGTTTGAGTGAGTCTCACCCTAGAACACCCTGTAGGCCAGTGGTTATGGAACTCACTTAGGAGGTGACTTAAACTAGATCAGCCCTAATGCCAGCAGTGAATCCCAAGTGAAGAGAGGTGCCTCCCTCCCTTTGAAGGGTGAAAATTAGACCTCACTTCCTCCTTGGCATAGGGAGCTCCTGCTGGTTTCTGTGAGTCCCCTTTTAAGGTGACTAACTCTCCACATGTATTGTATAGGGAGACTGGGACCTAACTCAGGGCTGTGAATCCCATTAGGTGGAAGGACTCGGCATTGCAATACCTAAGGCAGGAGTAGGCAACCTATGGCAAGCGTGCCAAAGGCGGCACACGAGCTGATTTTCAGTGGCACTCACACTACCCAGGTTCTGGCCACCTGTCTGGGGGGCTCTGCATTTTAATTTAATTTTAAATGAAGCTTCTTAAACATTTAAAAAAACCTTATTTACTTTACTATATTACTGGCAAGCGAAACCTTAAATTAGAGTGAATAAATGAAGACTCGGCACACCACTTCTGAAAGGTTGCTGACCTGGCCTAAGGTATATATAATGATCCCTGGCCTAAGGTATAATGATACTGCCTTTGCTGGGATACTACTGAGAGTATCAATTCAAGACAAATTGTTTGGAACAGGGCAATCACAGCCCAAGGCTGGGGTTCCTTTATTACTAAGGCACACAAAACCAACCGACCAGGGAGGACTTTGGTTTTATCCCACTGGCCAACCAGAAGTCATATAAGCAATTCCCTCAGATACTCCAGTTTCTCAGTATCACCACCAGCATCACTCCTTATGGGGATGAATGGTAGTGGAAACCAGTACCCCAGTAAAAGAAAAAAGGTTCCTCTGATCCCAAAGGACCAACCCCCAGATCTAGGTCAATATACCAGTCAGATCTTACCCACAAATCATGCTGTTGCCAATCCTCTAGAATCTAAAATCTAAACATTTATTCATAAAAAGAAAGAAATATAGATGACAGTTAAAATCAGTCAAAGTAATCAATTACATACAGCAATGGCAAAGTTCTTGGTTCAGGCTTGCAGCAGTGATTGAATAAACTGCACAATAAAACTTTTGGAGTACATCCAAAGATTTGGATGGTTCATTCAGTCCTTTGTTCAGAGCTTCAGTGTAGCAAAGTTTCTCCAGAGGTAAGAAGCAGGACTGAAGACAAAATGCAGAAGATGCAGCTGCCTTTTATAGTCTCTTGCCATGTGGCCTGTGCTTTCTTTGTTCCAAACATAAGCTGTTGAGTACATAGCTTGGAAGCCTTAGAGTTCTCTCCAGAGGCAAGTCCCTGCATGCCTTGCTGAGTTATAAGGTGTATCTGCCTTCTCTCAATGGGTCAGTTGTATAGCTGATGGTCCTTAATGGGCCATGAAGCAGGCTAGGCAGTGCTGATGCCAACTTGTGCTATGCTTCTGGGTGTCACCAAGAAGCATAGCACAAGTTTGAAATACAGACAGTATAGAGCCAATACTTATAGCTTTAAATACAAAAATGATACCTGCATACAGATAGCATAATCATAACCAGCAAATCAGAATCTTTTCATAGACACCTTACTTGACCTCCTTTGGTCAAGATTTGGTGCCACGATAGGACCTTGGTTGCAACAATGTTCTATACAGTCACTGTTCATATTAATAGCATCACATAAGGGTATGTCTACATTGCCATTAAAAAAAACCTGTGGCTGGTCTGTGCCAGCTAACTTGAGCTTTCAGGTCTTGGGCTCAGGCTGTTTAATAGCAGTGTGGATGTTTGGATTTGGGCTCTAGGACCCTGAGAGGTGGGATGGTCCCAGCGCTTGGGCTCCAACCTGAGCTTAAAGGTCTAAACTGCAATTAAACAGCCCCTTAGTCCAGCCCCACAAGCATGGATCATAGGCCAGCCATAGGTGTCTGATTGAAGTGTAGACATACCCACGTCTATCGGGAATGGGTACCAGGTGCCCAGCTGCCCCTGCCTCTTACCTGCCTAACCCTGTGAGAGGGGAGGCTCCTCTCTGCTGTTCCTTCCTGCCCTCAGATGTGGTGCCCCTGCACTGCACATGTGGAGGTGCCCAGTGGCCTGCCCAGAGGTGAAAGTAAGCTGGTCCGGTCTGGTGCGGTGTACCGGTAAGAAAGTGCCGACCGTACCGGCAGGGCTGTTGATGGCAGGTGTGGGGGAGCTGTCCTGGGGCCCGGCTATTTAAAAGGGCTCCCATCCCCTGCAGCGGCTACCCCAGGGCACCAGCAGTGATTTAAAGGGCCTGGGGCTCCTGGCTGCTGCTGCCGCCACCATGCCAGTGGCTGGAGGCCCAGGCACTTTAAATTGCTGCTGAAGATCTGGGCGACGCAAACTGGGCAGCACTGAGGGGCTGGCTGGGGGATTTTGTCCCCAGCCTTGCCCCTTCCACACAAGGCCCTGCCCCTTCTGGGGGCCCAGAACCACCCCCCAACCTTACCCAGGATCTCGGCTGCCTGAACAGATAACATCAATGTAGTTCACACCAGCAGGGTCTACACGCACAGCTAGAGCATTACCTGTTAGAGCACTCAGCAGTTCCCACGCCTGGTCTGTGGCACCTTGTGAAATCGCTTCTTCCAGAAATCTGCTGCCCATGGCAGCTGCCGAGTTTACCTCTAACTAGAGCAGTCTTTGCATGGGAATTCTCTGTGTCACCTGTCATCACAGGATCATAGAAATGTAGGTCTGGAAGGGTCCTCGAGAAGTCGCTAAGTCCAGCCGCCTGCACTGAACAGGACCAAGTAAACCTAGACAATCCCTGACACTTGTTTGTCCAACCTGTTCTTAAAATCCTCCAATGACAGGGAGTCCACAGTCTCCCTTGGAAGCCTACTCCAGAGTTTTGTACTCCAGTTATTGTAACTTTGTCTGACAGTATGTATAGATATTATTATTATTATTATGTATGTGTGTATTTTATAATTCTATAAAAATCCTTGCATATATTTGCACAGGTGTTCTGTCACATGACTCTGTATCTGCCTCACTACTTTCTTGTGCTCTGTAAGGATTGGAGGGGCCTGTGTGCTGGTGTGTTAAACTTTTAGATAGAAGCAGAGAAAACTGGGGTGAAAAAGCTGGCTCTCTTTGAAGTCTGTGGAAAAATTCCCATTGTTTTCTGTGTGGCTAGGATTTCATTTGAGAGGCGTTGAGTGAATGAGTCCTTGCAGATTATCACGTACAGCTACAGGAAAAGGAAATACAAGGGATATGGAGATTTAAGGTACTTAGAATTACAGTTAGATTCTTTCAAACAAAAGCTTCATATTCACAACCTTTACTGGAGGAATTGATTTATAATTTTTTGAAATGCTATCTGGTTATGTTATGACAAGCAACATCTATTTTAAAATTGTGAATCTTTTTACATTCCATGGCTGACTGCCGATACCTTCATATCAGCATTAATAATAGCATTTCTGACTTTCAGTGGCCTATCCAGACACAAGTGTAACCCTCCCAGCAGATTTAATTGTATTCTGAGGCACACTGCGTTATACCGTGCATACAGTACTTTGGGCCACTTCTTCAGCTGGTGTATCTTCAATGAATCACTGAATCACAGAAATGTAGGGCTGGAAGGGACTCCAAGAAGTCATCATGTCTAGCCCCCTGCACTGAGACAGGGCCAAGTAAACCTACACCAGGGGTTGGCAACCTTTGGCACATGGCCCTTCAGGGAAATCCTCTGGCAGGCCAGGATGGTTGGTTTACCCGTAGTGTCTGCAGGTTTGGCCAATCACAGCTCCCATTGGCTGTGGTTCACCGTTCCAGGCCAATGGGGGCTGTGGGAAGTGACATGGGCCGAGGGAGGTGCTGGTCGCTGCTTCCTGCAGCCCCCATTGGTCCGTAACGGTGAACTGTGGCCACGGGGAGCTGTGATCGACTGAACCTGTGGACGCTGCAGGTAAACAAATCGTCCCAGCCTGCCAGCGGATTTCCTGACGGGCCGAACGCCAAAGGTTGCTGACCTCTGCTGTTGGAGAAGTGACTCTGTTCCCTTCCCCCTCTCCCTCCTCGCATGGGAATATGGCTGGACCCATAGCCAGGAAACCTTGGGGGATCGGAGGGAATCAGTGAAAAGAAATCCACTATTTTGCGTCACAGGCTTGGAAGCCCAGTTCTGTAAGTGCCTGGGTGGGGACGGGTCCTATCCCCTCAAGGCCTGCATAGTTCTTGTGGGAAAAACCCTCTTACTCTGGCTTTACTACTGGCATCAGATTTGGGGCCTGAGCTATCTAATTACTTCCAGTTTCCACATTTTAAATGCTGTTCCCAAGTTTTTTTAAACCCCTTGTTACTGATTTTTTAATACATGTGGACTATCGATGCCTGGGCATTGTAAGACTCTTAGTTTAAACCATAATATCTTGTTTCCAGTGACAATAAGTCCTTAACAGCTCCCATAGCCTGCCTATCTAACACAGGTTCTTGTGACTGGCTGACATCTCTATTACCCACAACTGTCCCCTCTTTCAAGACAATACATTCATTTCTGAATAGCGAAAGAGTCTTTGCAATTCGGACTCACTCATTTGATACAGGAATAGCTGGTTCATGTCTAGTAGTATGCAGATCCTTTCCCTCTAAAGATTCCTCTTTGCTATTCAAGACTGACTTACGTGCTACAGTTTCTAGGAGAATTAAAATCACTGCAATATTAAACAATGTACAGCCTCAGAGCATTGTTTAATATTCCTTTGGCTGTAGGTTCAGAAAAAAATGATACTTTCTGGAAACATAAAAACATAGATGAAAGTTTTCATAAAGTCATTGAAGCATTAAATTTTCATAGTTATATATTTTATTCATTATATTCTTAATGAGAAAGCTATTCAAACTCGGCATAAAAATGCACCCTTTGTCCTGGGTATGTTCACTAGGAAGCAAGGAAAAGAGTGTCTGTGTGTGTGTCTGTGTGTGTGTGTATGTTTTGGGGAGAAGGGGACAATTGACTAAGCTATACATGAGGCTAACCAGAAAATGAAGTTGAGAAAATAAAGTGCTAGCAGCTAGTTCACTTGGGCAGAAGGAGACATAATGGGTCACATCCAAAACTTTTTGTGCATCACAGATGTTTATCCAATCCTCTTGAAATTTTAAAATTGGGCTGGAAGATTTCTGACCCTTCTGTTTTCAGTCCTATTTTGAAATCTCATGAGAACAGTCTCGTGGTATTTCAGTGCTTCCAGTCCAGAAATAAAAAGGCATCTGAACATGGGGTGAGATGTTACTGGAATATTTCAGAACTTCAGATAGCCTTGGCTCTAAAAAAGGGGGAGAGTCTTAGTGGCTTGGGGGAATTCTGAGTCAATTTGCCCATTCCTTAGAAGATGATAGGGTTTTCTCCCTGCATAGCCTTGCACTTTGTGAAGTCATGTACACCTATTCAAACTGAAGGCACAGTGTGTGGTATAAGTACAAATGAAACCACAAGACACAAAGGAATGCAGAATTAGGATCAGGCCTACTATGTCCATGGAATGAGACAAAAACCTAAAAACGTGTAGATATGCAAGCAAGGGTAATAAATGTATTCAGGAATCATGCTTCAACTGATTGCTTGTCAGAATGAAAGTGTTACGTTTTACGGCATACATCCGAGAAGTTAGATAAAAACACTGAGGACTCTTGCAGGAAGGCTGGAACATAACACTACTTTATTTCTTCGAAAGCAGAATGGTAATGCAAAGGAACCTCAAAACAGAGAAAGACAAAGCAGGCTGCTGACTAAAACAGAGAGGAATAACTCATCTCACCTTACTCTAAGCTGCCTGTCTGCTAACTGACTCCTGCTGGGCCCAGTTCCTGAGTTTCCCTACAGAGTTCCCTAACCTGCAGACAGGACCAGAAAACTCACATGGCATTTAAAGTGACAGTTTACAATTTTAATACAATTTTCAATACACCACACTGAGGACTCTTTCCTTCATTGTACAAATGGCTAGGTGCATTATGCATGGAGGGTATTGGGTAGGGATGCCAACTTTCTGATTGCAGAACATCCTGGCCACACCCCTTTCCCGAGGCTCCATCCCTGCCTGCTCCTTCTCCAAGGCCCCAACCCCGCTCACTCCAGCCCGCCTCCCTCTGTCACTCTCTCTCCCTCACCCTTTCTCGCTTGCTCATTTTCAGCAGGCTGGGGTAAGAGGATGGGGTGGAGGATGGGGTGAGGGCTCCAGCTGGGGGTGCAGGGGCTGGGGTTCAGGAGGGGGCTCTGGACTGGGGCAGAGGGTTGGGGTGTAGGAGGGGGTGAGGGCTCTGGCTGGGGGGGGCAGGATCTGGTGTGGGACTGGGGATGAGGGGGTTGAGGTGGGCTCTGGACTAGGGCAGGAGGCTGGGGTATAGGAGGGGGTGCAGGCTCTGGGAGGGAGTTTGGGTGCAGAGGAGGCTCAGGGCTGGTGCAGAGATTGGGAGTGCAGGCTCCAGGTGGCACTTATCTGAGGCAGCTCCCGGAAGCGGCCGTCATGGCCGACTCCGAGGTGCAAGGGTGGCCAAAGGGGCTCTGCGCGCTGCCTGTGCCCACAAGTGCTTCCCCCGCAATCGCCATTTCAGCAGGCGTTGACTCCCACAGCTTCCATTGGCCATGGTTCCTGGCCAATAGGAGCTGCAGAGCTGGTGCTTGGGGAGAGGCAGCATGCCTTATCCCCGCTGCACCACCGAGGACTTTTAGCAGCCCGGTCAGGAGAGCTGACCAGCGCCGCCAGGGTCCCTTTTTGACCAGATATTCCAGTCAAAAACCAGACATCTGGAAACCCTTGGGGTCAGATGTCAGACAAGATGGATCTTTGGTCTCATCCAGTATTGCACATTTTATGTTCTAGCTGAGGTTAGGTGGGAAGAGAACACTTTGGTGGAAGCAGGTGGCAGGAAATGGAAACAAAGTTTGTTTGGAAAATGTATCTTTATTCAGAGAGGGCTAAAGATCGGTGACAGATGCTAAGGATGACAGATTGCACCAGACATTTTATGCTTATTAGGAAAAGGAAGCACTAGGATTGTAGCACACAGAATCTGTTTGTGAACTTTTACAGCAGATGCTTGAAAGGAGGGCTTATAAATGAAAAATTAGTTTCCATAAATCTTTGAGAATATAAGAAAAACCAATCAGCCTACAAAATTAGGGTCATATCCACAGCTGGTGTCAGCTGGGGTAGTTCCACCAAAGTCAATGAAGCTTTGCTGATTTTACAGCAGTTGTGGGACCTGCTCCTTAATCTGTCTTTATGCTCTTTCTTCAGTTAGAGTGGAGATGTTTAGCCAAAAAAACTAAGAACACACTTTGTGTGAATAGTGCCCTCCATTGCCATAGGAACAGAGTTAAATTCATTACTTTACTCATTAATAGGCATAAATGCAAAATGAGTCCAGTATGAAATGGTATAGAGAACTTAAAAGAGTGAAGGATTTTTCTTGACAATTCAGCCTATGGTTTTTACTCTCAGTCCTCTAAGAACTAATTTAAGCTTTTAATGGTCTGAAAGTTTCCCAATACAAGAGTAGGCAGGAAAAAAGATCTGAATTCATAAAAAATTGAGAGGAGCAGCCTTAAAATATTTTCCCCAATTCATTAAAAAGTAAACTGAGCTGTGGAGATTGACATATAAATGATAGAAAGTCTTTAAACTCAATTGCATCACTTTGAAATGTACTGATGGGCTTCTGTGAGCTTGTGAATTCATGTGATTTATGAACTCTGTTTAGGAGAATGTTAAATGATAGATGAGTTGAGATTTTTCAACTGTCTAGGGTGATTTAGAGACAGTAAAATTTTCAAAAGTGCCTAAGTGATTTAGATTTCTAAGAATCAGAGGGGTAGCCGTGTTAGTCTGGAATTGCAGAAGTGACAAAGAGTCCTGTGGCACCTTAAAGCCTAACTAAAGTATTAGAGCATAGGCTTTTGTGGACTAATACCCACTTCATTGGATGCATGCAGTGAAAGTATCCAGGGGCAGGTATAAATAGGCAGGCAAGAACCAGGTTAAAGATAACAGGGTGGGTCCAATGAGGCTGAACCAGCTGTTATCTCTAATCAGGGAGGGTGAGGTATTCCTCTAGCAGCTGAATTGGAGGTGTGAACAGCGAGAGAAGAGAAACTGCTCCTGTAGTTAGCTAGCCATTAAAAATCTCTATTCAGTCCCAAATTGATTGTGTCAAATTTGCAAATGAATTGCAACTCTGCAGTTTCTCTTTGCAGTCTGGTCTGAAAGTTTTTTTGCTGCAAAATGCTGACCTTTAAGTCTTTCATGGTGTGTGCAGGGAGATTGAAGTGTTCTCCTACAGGTTTTTGTATATTGCCATTCCTGATATCTGATTTGTGTCCATTTATCCTTTTTCGTAGGGACTGTCCAGTTTGACCGATGTACATAGCAGAGGGGCATTGCTGGCACATAATGACATATATTACATTGGTAGATGAGCAGGTGAATGAACCAGTGATGGTATGGCTGATTTGGTTATGTCCTGTGATGGTATTGCTGGTGTAGATATGTGGGCAGAGTTGGCATCGAGGTTTGTTGCATGGATTGGTTCCTGAGTTAGAGTTATTATGGCGCGGTGTGCTGTTGCTCGTGAGAATATGCTTGAGGTTGGCGGGTTGTCTGTGGGCCAGGACTGGCCTGCCTCCCAAGGCCTGTGAAAGAGAGGGATTGTTGTCCAGAATGGGTTGTAGATCACTGATGATGCGTTGGAGAGGTTTTAACTGAGGACTGTAGGTGATGACCAGTGGTGTTCTGTTGTTTTCTTTCTTGGGCTTGTCTTGCAGCAGCAGGCTTCTGGGTACACATCTGGCTCTGTTGATCTATGTCCTTATTTCCTCGTGCGGGTATTGTAGTTTTGAGAAAGCTTGGTGAAGATCTTGTAGGTGTTGGCCTCTGTCCGAGGGGTTGGAGCAAATACGATTGTACCTCAGTGCTTGGCTGTAGACAATGGATCGTGTGGTGTGTCCGGGATGGAAGCTGGTGGCATGAAGGTAGGCGTAGCTGTTGGTAGGTTTTCGGTATAGGGTGGTGTTGATGTGGCCATCATTAATTTGCACCGTGGTGTCTAGGAAGTGGACCTCCCGTGTAGACTGGTCCAGGCTGAGGTGGATGGTGGGGTGGAGGCTGTTGAAATCATGGTGGAATTTTTCCAGAGTTTCTTTCCCATGGGTCCAGATGATGAAGATGTCATCAATGTAGCATAGATAGAGAAGGGGCGTGAGTGAACGAGATTTGAGGAAGCGTTGTTCCAGGTCAGCCGTAAAGATGTTGGCATACTGTGGGGCCATGCAGGTGCCCATAGCGGTGCCACTGGAGGTATATATTGTCACCAAATTTGAAATAATTGTGTGTGAGGATAAAGTCGCAGAGCTTAGCAATCACTCGTGCTGTGTCATCATCAGGGATACTATGCCTGACAGCTTGTATTCCATCTCTGTGTGGGATGTTAGTGTAGAGAGCCTCTACATCCATGGTGGCTAGTATGGTGTTTTCTGGAAGATCACCAATGCATTGTAGTTTTCTCAGGAAGTCGGTGGTGTCACGGAGATAGCTGGGAGTGCTGGTGGCATAGGGTCTGAGTAAAGAGTCCACATATCCAGATAGTCCTTCAGTGAGAGTGCCAATGGTACAGCAGAAGATATCTGGAGTGAAGAAGCTAACCTAGGATCAGTGCTAGGGGGCTGAAAAGGATTTGAGGGGAAGGGACAGCAGCAAAAATGCAAATTACCAAAGGGCTGAAAACAGAGGCTATTTTAAACCTCTCTGCTGCTGGGAAGCAGCTGCTGGTACAAAGGCAGGTGGGTTTAGGAGAAAGGGAGCCTTTGTACCTTTTGGCAAAGGCTGAAATGAGTTCTCTTGGGCAGAGCAGGGGGAAGCTGCATGGGGAGAGGGAGGATCACAATGGGGCTCTGACAGTCAGGGAGTGCTAGAGGATTTGAGGCTAAAGGTGGGTCTGCTCCTGCTTCTGTAGCTTCTCCTTAGTAGAAGGGAAAACAGCAGGCACTCTATTCAGTATGGAAACGCCCTTCATTGCATTCCAGACTCCAGACAGTGTTCATGAGTATAGCGGAGGGAAGGATTTTCCCCACTGTAATCTTCAGGGTGTGTGTGTATGCGGGGGAGAGAGGGGTGCTGAAAGTAAGTTTTCTCTTTCTTTTTCCTAATCATGTTGAATACAAAGGTTAGTATAATTTTTAGAAAGATCCCACCAAAACAAAACATCCAGCTTTTCTGTCACACAGCTACTTCTGTCTTCCTATTCATTTCAAAACATAATCACCCCCACTCATAGAAACCATGAAAACAGACCTTGCAAGACACACCTAGTCCAGTAGGAAATCCTTCCTGGCTAAAAATCTGTGACCTTTTCATCGATATTACCTGCCTCAGGTTTAGAAAGTGGGAGGTCAATATATATATGGTTTTACTTATTTATTGCTGTGTTTTACAACATACCTGAGCAGTAAAGTTGTTTTCTTCATTCAAATCCTCCAAAGTCTTTGCACTGTGGGGCAGATTTTCAAAGGCATTTATGCACCTAAAGATGTCATGAGAATTTTCAAAAGCTCCTAAGACCCAGATCCATGAAAGGATTTAGTCACGCAACTCCCACTTTTGGCAACTGAAGTCCAAAATGTAGGCCTCCTACTCAGCTGCCGTCTAACTCTGTGGGTACCTAAAATCCTTTGGCACCTAAATTTTCACTGTAAAAGTCCCTCGGAGTCCTTTGGGCATATGCCCTGCTGCCTCAAGCAGCGCCCTGAGGCCAGTCTGATGCCTAAGCCCCAACACCAGGCAAGAACGGATCTATCTCGTCTGTGGGGCCTGATCAGGAAAGGCCCTGTGTGGATCTGGGCCTAGGCACTTGACTCCTATTGAAATCCTCAGAAGGGGAAATAATTGATTCTAATTGGTAGTGAGGCTCTAGCTGCCTATCAACATCTTTAGGTGCTTAAATATCTTTGAAAATCTGGCCCTACATGCCTTTTTGCGGTAGGATTTGCAGTAGGATTTGCCTAGACAGAGTCATGCAAGACAGAGCTGGGTCATCCACTCTGTCCCATACAGATTAATGTAGAATTGTTCCCAACAATCTGCTGACCAGAGCTATATATAGCTTGGTTTCAAGTGATAAAAATGTTGGGATTTCCACTGCTTCCCTTGGGAGGTCATCCCACAGTCTAAACCAGCTCAGCATTAGTAATTTTTTCCTGTAATTCAGCCTAAAGGTTCCTGTGCTTAATTTCATCCTGTTACTCACAGTCATATCTCTTATGGGCCATTGTCCACGATTCCTCTCCCTTCTTGGTATTGAAATCCTTCACATACTTGCACGGTAGCTGAATTTAATATTTGGAGCAAGCTATACATGTTTAGTTTTTTAAATAATTATTTCCACATAAGTCACTGTCTCTACCCGTTTATTAATTGTTGATTTTCTCTGAATTCCTGTCAATTCACTCCTGTTTTTCTGGTGCTGAGGTGCTCATGACCTGAGTGCTGTATGTAACTAGATTGTACACTAGATCACTGTAACCACCACCAAGGTCAAAGCTTCACATGCAATTTCAGAAAACCTAATAACCATTTCATTTCTCATTTGGTCTGACATGGTCTTAGCTTTGTAGAATACAGTGCAGTTGCTGGGCTGTGCACAGAGTCAAATCAATACAATAAAAAATCCTCAAAGCAACATGCCAACACTGGACAAACCCACTCACACTCCGCTGCAGATTCAGATTCAGTTTCCCTTCTCCTTCCAGCTGGGCATTATGTTCTCCCTTGCACATGTATATCCCCCCTGTACATTATATTTTCTTTCTTTCTTTCTTTCTTTCTTTCTTTCTTTCTTTCTTTCTTTCTTTCTTTCTTTCTTTCTTTCTTTCTTTCTTTCTTTTCTTTCTTTCTTTCTTTCCAAGAAATAAAAGTAAAGTCTCCATGAGGGAGAGCATACAGTGACTCACTTAACATTCTGCAGTGGAACTGAAACACAAGAATGGCAGTGGCCTCCCGGCTCTCCCTGACACAGGCAGGGAGACCCTCTTGGGGATGGGTGGAGGGTTTGGTGTTTGTGCCATGCTTACTGATGACACTCTGGGCTGTGTTGTAGGCACCTTACTGTGTTTGCTGAGCTTTTAACAGATTTTCCTTGGCTATGCCCCCTACCATCTTCATTCTCTCATGGAATGGCACATAGGGCACTGAGCCCAAGACCTGGGACTTCTGCTCTTCCCAGGCTTCCCAGGAGAGGTCCAAAATTCCCCTGGGCTGCCTCCCATTTAGAAGCTCAAAGGGTGAGAATCTGGTGGAGGCTTGGGGGATCTCCCGTATGGCAAACAGTAATGATGGTAGTAACTGGTCCCAGTGTCAGGGGTCTGAGTTCACAAACTTCATCAGCATGGCCTTTAGAGTCCTACTGAATTGCTCCACCAGCCCATGGGTCTGTGGGCGGTAGCTGGGGAGGTCTTGAGAGTCTTGATCTTTAGCAATTCACTCAGCTCCTGCATTAGTTTAGATGATGTGTTAGATCCTGGTCTGTCAATATTTCTTTTGGTCTTCCAATCCTCGTGAAGACCTCATGAGTTTGTTCACTACGGCAGACACGGAGCTCAATCAGTTTGCCTAGTACTGAAGTCAGGCTTACCAGCCTGTAATTGCTAGGATCACCTGAGGAGCCTTTTTTAAAAAGCAGCGTTACATTAGTTACTCTCCAGTCATCTGGTACAGGAGCTCATTTAAGTGATAGGTTATATCACTCAGCTTGTTCTGCTCCCAATCCAGCCTTCAGCCACTCGTGATACAGCAGGTCATGTAGATCTTCATAATTGTGACTGTCCCTCTTCTTCCTTCAGTGAACTAGTAAGCAATGGTGACTTGTTTAAGCACAGGGACTACAACTGTGACAGGCCTTTGAGCGAGACACACCTTGGGTCCTCATGCCTTCCTCCTTGTCCCCCATTTCCCCAACCCAATGCAGCTGTGTAAGGGTCCCCTAGTCTAGACTATACTGACGAATGACTGGGCTGTATTGCTCAACCTATGCAAGAAGCTGCTGTAATATCAGGAGGATTGTGTGCCTGTGGGAAGGAAGATTTAAATATAAAACCATTAAAACATCCAATTAGATAGACACAGAAATAAATGAATGTGACCCTTGTCCTGTCTAAAAAAGCAGATGTTTGTGACACTACACATGCCCTCAGGTTCCTGCTGTGCAGAGAATTCATTTAGCCAGCACAACACAGTGAGTTTTGATTACATTTCTGTTTTTATTAACTGATCACCATGTGTGGTAATTGCAGACAATTAATAACACAAAGATCCAGGAGCTAAGGAGTGGGTCCACAATAATGGCAGGAAGCAAAATTACAATTGGATAGAATATGGGACTTGTCAGACACTGTTCATTCAAGGGGAAGTATATGAGACAAAGGCAGTTCAAAGTATGTCACAGGCTGTGATCGGTTTCAGCGTGGGCCAGCCATCCTAGAACAAGCCTCCTTGAGACTTACATCCTTGGGTTGCTGGCTTGCACCAGGTTCTGAGTGATTGCATCTTCACTGCATACCCAGAGTAAGTAGACTAAAGCTAACATGTGTAGAGATAGCCAAACCACAATAATGGCATAATTTGCACTGTAGACAGACACAAAGGATCTGAGAGACTAGGCATGTCACTCAGTGCCACTCATAAAAGGGAAGGAGAGAAAGGTGTTCTCTTAAATGGTTTGACACAGCTGGGTCTGTCCTCTGACATGACTGATGTTCAGTGCTCGGTAATAAGTGCTGCACGTTAAACTATGGGCCTGAAAAAGTTGTGCAATGACATGTCTATGTTCCAAAAAAAAAATAATATAAAACATGCCCTGACTTTTATGACAGGTTTAAGATTAGCAGCCGTGTTAGTCTGTATCTGTAAATAAAATGAGGAAAACTTGTGGCACCTTAGAGACTAACCAGTTTATTTCAGGATAAGCTTTCGTGGGCTATAGCCCACTTCATTGGCTGCACATCTTACTTCCATATGTTCCATTCTGTGCATCCGATGAAGTGCAGCTTATGCTGAAATAAACTGGTTAGTCTCTAAGGTGCCACAAGTATTCCTCATCTTATTGACTTTTATGAGTGTGTCTATACAGCTGGAACATTAAATAAGCCCTTGAAGTTTCTGGCCACTGACTGTAGCCAGCACTTCATTATCTATTAAGTATTGTACATAGACTTTCTGGATGAAACTTCATTCACTGGCTGTACTAAGGAGAGCACTGAGTGATGAGTAGCGTTAATGCAGAAACATGGATCAGGTTGCAGTGATCAAGATGAAAGAAAGATGTGGCAAGTGTCCCCACTAAGCTCCAGGGGCACCTTCTATGGGCTACTAAAAGTATTTTCTTGTTTGTAAGAGGAAGTGTGCTCTGGACAGAGGCAAAGAAGGAAAGAGAGCTAGGCAGTATTTCTGTGTCCTTGTATAGATATCATTGCACTGGACAGTATGTCTTTCAAGACTCTCTCCTGCTGAGGAATTCTCTTTAGAACCAATTTCTGATCATATCTCATCTGAGCTGTGACCTAGGTTTTCCAGTCCAATGATGAGTTTGCTGCCCCATACTAGCTGAGACTGAAAATTTAATTCCTTCTCCAGCATGTATGTCTTCTTCAGACTAAAAAAACTAATTTCTTCAAATTTTCCCCCAGAAGTCATGTTTTCTAGACCTTTAATAATTTTTGTTGCTCTCCTTTGGACCTTCTCCAATTTGTCCACATCGTTTCTGAAATGTGGCCATATCAGCATGGAATAGAGAGGAAGAATTACTTCTTGTGTCTTGCTTACAACTCCTGCTAACACATCCCAGAATGATGTTTGCTTTTTTTGCAACAGTGTTACATTGTTGACTCTTATTTAGCTTGTGATCCACTATGTTCCCAGATCTCTTTCCATTTTGTATGTGTGCAACTGATTGTTCCTTCCTAAGTGGAGGACTTTGCATTTGTCCTTATTAAATTTCATCCTATTGACTTCAGACCATTTCTCCAGTTTGTCCAGATCATTTTGAATTTTAATCCTATCTTCCAAAGCACTTGCAACCTGTCCCACTTTGGTATCATCTGCAAACTTTATAAGTGTACTCTCTATGCCATTATCTAAATAATTGATGAAAACATTAAACAGAACTGGACCCAGGAACAATCCCTGTGGGATGGGGACTCACTCAGTATGCCCTTCCAGCTTGATTGTGAACCACAGATAGCTACTCTACTCTCTGGGAACAGTTTTCCAACCCGTTATGCACCCATCTTATAATAGCTCCATCTAGGTTGCATTTCCTTAGTTTGTTTATGACGAGATCATGCGAGACAGTATCAAAAGCCTTACTAAAGTCGAGATAAACCATATCTCTTTTCCCCTATCTACAAGGCTTGTTATCCTGTCAAAGAAAGCTATTAGGTTGTTTTGACATGATTTGTTCTTGACAAATCTATGCTGACTGTTACGTATCACCTTATTATCTGCTACGTGTCTGCAAATTGATTGCTTAATTATTTCTCCGTTATCTTTCTGGGTACAGAAGTTAAGCTGACTTGTCTGTAATTCCCTGGGTTTTCCTTATTCCCCTTTTTATAGCTGGGCACTGTATTTGCCCTTTTCCAGTCCTCTAGATTTCTCCCGTCTTCCATGACTTTTCGAAGAGTACTCAAAATTCCAGTCCTTTCAATTTCTTTTGTCAGCCAAGTTATTGGTAACATAGATAAGAAGTTTTATTTTAAAAATACCAGTCTTATCTTGAGGATTTCCCTAGTGAATGTCTGTTCTCTGAGGTTTTCTGCCGTGTTTCTGATTAGGAAGCTTGCTTGGCCTCGGCGCAGAAAGTTTTTGATAAGAAATGCATGTAAGAGAACGACTTCTGACCCCAAACAGGTGTGATAACGTCAGTTGTCTTATCAGCCCTGAAGTTCTCACTCCTTGTAAAATGCAGTAACAACAATCACTCCTCCAAGTCATTGCTAAAAAATTCACTCTGAATCTTGGAACATTCAAAGGATTTCAAATTCAGTTCATATATCGGAAACCCTAATGCCATCACCAGTAACAGCATGTTTCTTTCTGTACCCCAAGATATAACTCTGCCAGAACTTGTTTGGACAACTATTAGGTGTGGCAAAGTACCCTCCCTGTCTCACCAGGTATAAGTCTGTTATGCCTGGGAGAGACTGGTTTGGACAGGGCACTCCTCCTAACTCTGCAAGGGCAAGCCTTGCCTTCCCTTCAGTATTTTTTTGGCCGGGGTTTTTTCCTTCCGGCCAGGAAATGCTGCCTCCCTTCTTGGAGGGGCTCCTTGTCCTGCTGCCCCAGCCTGCTGGCAACCTCACTCCTTCCCTCTCTTCCCCCTCCCCCCCTTCCTGACAGGGGAAGGTTTAAAAAGGTCTCTTTAACTGGCCTCAGCTGATCTCAACTGAGTCTCTGGCAACCTCTACTCAGCTGAATCCAGTTAACCTGAGGTTACCTTTTCTCATTTGGCAAGGAGAGGGCCTTTTACCCTTCTGGGACTGCTTACCACCCCTCCCTCGTGTAGCAGTCTGCTCTGGGTTTACCACATAGGCTATTGCACAAGTACACAGTGCCAACATTGTAGTAATCCCAAAAGATCACAACACAGAAATTCTTATTCTCATTAGCAAATCTAAATTGCTCAGGGTGATGGGCAAACGGAATAGCATTAGTGTCTCTGGTATAAAATTCTCTTCTATCTGCCTCTCAGGAATTGTGTATGTATACACATTAAGAGAGAGAGAGGGAGGGATGGAGGAAAGGTGGGTTTTTATACATTGCCAAGATTTCTTCCTAACAGTCTTCCCTATGCACTGCAAATCATGCTGTCAAGGAGCCATCTATTAAGTTAAAATTTAACCTTCCTTCTGATGGCAAAGAAGTTTCTGGTAATACATAGTCATGCTTCGCCAAGTGTGAAAAGCAGAAGCTCTTTTGTACCTTTTGTTTCTCTGAGATCACATAATAACATCCAGCTTGCTAGGCTGTCCAGTAGGCTCTCAACTGGGGGTCTGCAGCCCCCTGGGGGGCCACAAGCAGGTTTCCGGGGGACCACCAAGGACCAGACATCAGCCCCAGGCAGCAGGGCTTGGGCTCAGGCTTCAGCTTCGGGCAGTGGGGCTGGGATTCAGACTTTGGTCCTGCGCTGTGGGGTCTGGGCTTTACCCCTGGGTGTCACCTCCGCCAGGGGGTCGGCAGATTTGTCTATTTAAGTTTAGGGGTCCCTGGGTAAAAATATGGTCCCTGCAGTAGGTGCCTGAGCTATTTGTGGTGGGGGCCCTGGATGGCATCCTGGCCCATCAAAGACAATGAGCGTTGTGTCATTATCTGCACAAGGGACAAGATTTCACCCTGTGTCTGTACAGCACCTAATACAGTGGGACCACAATCATGACTGGGGTTTCTGGGCACTGCTGTAATAATAATAATAATCAGCAACCAGTCGTCATCAGTGCAGCACTCAGGTGGGAGGGTTGTACTCTGGGTCCTGACCCCTATTAACGGCTTTGCAGGCAGCCCCAGAGATACTTAATGCAGCCTGGATGTGCAGTGTCAGAACACCAACTACATCCACTGCATGCACAAAGAGACCCACCGAGGATGAAGATAGAAAGACCTTCCCTTAAGCCCGAGCAGGAGACCAAACATGGTCACGCCCTCCTACTCTTCCACCAGTACCACATTCAGGATGCAGAGGCACACTGCAGGCTGATTTCCCTCCTGTGTATTCTGCTTCTTCCCCCCAAAGAGCTGTAGCCATTGCTGCTTCCTGGGTACTCTACATTTAAATGGAGAGGGGGATCTGTGATGGGGTGTACAAGCCCCACACCAGTGAGGGAAGGATTAAGGAGCAGCTCTGGGCCCAGAGAGCCATGCCCAGCTGCTCCTGCTGGTCATGCTCACAATGGAGGCTGAGGCCAAAAGGGAGCAAGTCAGCTCAGTCTAGGCAGCAGAGCAAGAGAGCAGTTGTGTGGTACCAGCTCCTGCCAATCTGGCTGGGACCACCATCAAACTGATGCAGGCCCTTCAGCCAAGGAGGAGGCAGCAAAGAGCCCCGACTGAGAGGAAGACCCTCCAGACCACAGCCAGACAGGACTCCAGGGGAACTCAGAAGCAAACCAATGGCACCAGCAGAGGAATGGAAGCCAGGGTAGGAAGAGGCCCAAGGAGCAGGCGTAGAGGTGCCCACCTCTTAGGCCACATATTTTGAGTTATTGTATCACTGGGCCCTGCGTTGGTGGAACCCAGTGGAGCAGGGAGGACATTGCTTGAACACCATATACTGGTACCTTATCTATTAACCAATATACATAAATATACATACCGGAACTCCTCACTTAAAGTTGTCCCAGTTAACGTTGTTTTGTTGTTACATTGCTGATCAATTAGGGAACATGCTCGTTTAAAGTTGTGCAATGCTCCTTTCTAACGCTGTTTGGCAGCCACCTGCTTTATCCATTGCTTGCAGGTAGCGCAGCCCATTGCAGCTAGCTGGTGGAGGCTTGGAACCAGGGTGGACCGGCAGCCCCCCGGCTATCAGCTCCCCCTCATCAGCTCCTCCCTTCCTTAAGTTCCCTGTACAGAAGCTGCCCAGCAGTCTATCAATTACTGGCAGTTCAGCTGTCCCTCTCCCTACTGCTATGTGCTGCCTTGGAGCTGCCTTGGAGCTGCTCCTGGGAGCCTCCTGCTTGCTATGCAGGAGAGGGGAAAAGGGTGTCTAATGTTAGGGTGTCCCTCTGCTCCCTGCTCCTGCACCCCGCTTACCCCTTCTCCATTTAGAGCAGGCTGCGGACACCGACTGAGAGAGACAGAGAGAGCTTGGAGCAACAGCTGCTGTCTCAACTTCCTGATCCACTTAAAAAGACAATGTACTTAAGAATGGAGCCAGCTTACTTAAAGGGGCAGTGTGCATCTCTCTCTCTCTCCCCCACACACAACGTGTGTGTCTGTCTCTGTCTGCTATGCAGTCTCCCCTCACCTCCCTCCATTCATGCTGCCTTGTAGAGTGTGAAAGGCTATATTAACAACGTGTTAACCCTGAGGTCTCAGCCAAAAGCTAGTTCATCATTTAGCAGTAAGGCATTCCCTGGGAAATATCCCACCCTCTGACTCTTCCTCCTCAACAAAGCTTCACAAAGCTTCAAAGCTTCATCATCACTGTGTACCAGTATTAAACTGTTTGTTTAAAATGTATACTGTGTGTGTGTATATATATATAGTCTTTTGTCTGGTGAAAAAAATTTCCCTGGAACCTCACCCCTCATCTACAGTAATTCTTATGGGGAAATTGGATTCGCTTACCATCATTTTGCTTAAAGTTGCATTTTTCAGGAACATAACTACGTTACTTGAGGAGTTCTTGTATATACAGACAGCGAGTGATCCAGTTACATGAGATGAAGGGGAAAGCACTTGCCTAGGGCCATACAGGAAGTCATGGCAGGGCCAAGATGAGTATTAAGAACAGCCTGACTCCCAACCCTGCATTCATCACACTGACTTACATTATGTGCTTCCCCGGGGGAGGGACCATGCTTTCCGTTAAGTTTGCACAGCACCTGGTACACTGTACAAATGTAGGCTGAACACAAATACCGAAGAGCATATGCAATCCCCTACTAGCCAGGCTTGATTGATGAAGCAGTGGTTGGCAAGACCATGGCATTATGATCTGTCACTGGCCAGTGCCTGCTCACACACCACTGCACTCTGACATTGTTTTTAAAAAGAGGAGATGGAAAGGGGAAGAGTGACTCACTGAGTATGGTAATTTAAGCAGGACATGTGCCAGTTTCATGCTGTGATAGTGAATGTGGAGAGGAGGTGGCCCAGGTTGGCTGTAGAGATGTGGTCGTAGAGCAGTCAGCTGAAGCAAGTTACTCTTAATTACAGAGCTCTTTTAGGACAGCTAATGTATGAACTGCTAACCCTCTCCTCATCCTTGGCAGAGAGCTTTGTGATTGCACATCACATTTAGAAGAAAGAACAGCTTCCATCGATGGGCCAAGAATACCTTAGGGCCAGACTCTCCATGCACAGGTAGCTGGGTACAGTTGCTGTCTCTTTGCACTGGGGAGGTGGAGGCACAAGGGACTAATACCCTGCATGCATCCCCAGGGATGCCATCCTTTGGGGCTAGGAAGGAGATTGATACATCACCCCACCCCTCTCCACATCTGCCCAAGGATCTTGCCGGTGGTGGCAAGGGTAGCAGTCCATATCACCACATGTGGCAGGGAACTTCAGAAGAGCTTGTGCCTGTTGAAGCACAATCCCTCCCATAGCTGCTTCTGGGACAGGTGGCCCCACATTGCCCCCCATGCAAGTCAGTGGCAAAAGACCACAATCTGGCCCTTTGTGTCAGCCATTTCATGTATATTGAAGAAATTCAAAGTATGTGGGGTAGTATGGAAGCCAGGCCTGCCTTTAGAGAGATTCAGTTCTGCTCTCATTCCACACATGAGGGAGACCTGATAGTCCACCCTCTCTCCATGGCAAGGTGTCTAATATACTGCCTTCAGGCATCCCCTTCCTTCCAATTTATCAGTTCACCGAGCAGCAGAGTGGTCCATTGTCTACCCATTAGGTTAGGAAGATACATAATGGTGTGGTTAGGTGGTGGGGATAGGGCATGATAAAGCAGTCTGAAGAGATTTGCCCATACTCATAGGCTGGACTTGGAGGTTGACTGTACTTAGTGAACTCCTCAGGGCAAAGACCACCCTTCTGCGAGGTGCCTGTACAATGCCTTGTGTAATGGGAGCCTGATCCATGACTGGGTCTCCAATATGATACCACAACGCCACTAGCAATGAACACAGCGAGAAGGTCCCTAGAAACTGATTTGCCCAATGATTGCAACAGAGGATCCAGGCTCAGTAATCTAGACTAGGATTATTATCTATATTACACTTGGATGTAGCGGCATCAGCCAAGTCACTGCCCCATCATGTAGGTATTGCCCCAGAGAGCTTACCACTTAAATAGACGACCAAATGTAACAGGTTCGGAGGGAGGATGGCATTGGGAGGGAGGATGGAGTAACAATAATAACAATAGCACAGGCTAGCTGTGTGTATAGTTTCTAGGTGTAACAAATTCAATCAATAGCAATAATCATAGTAACTGCAACTCACATTTGCCTAGTCTTTATGATGACTTTGGGGAGGAAGGTTGTTTTTTTCAGAAGGGAAAGGGTGCTGTTTGGAATGAAGTTATACAAGAACTTAGTTCACCCTATCAGATCTTGGAGAAATGCAAAGGAAAACATTCTTATATCTTAAGTAATCTGGCCTGATTTACACTGGGTCATTCTTAAGTGTTGTCAGACTCCGCTGCTCTGCAAGGTTTACCAATAAAACTACAGGCATTAAAAATGGAGAAAAACATGTTAAGACATTGACTCCATAGGCAGAATTGTTCTGCAGGTTTTCGTTCAGTCTAGTTGTCAGTGACTCAAACAATGGGGTTTCTACCACTTCCCTTGGGAAGTCCCCACAGACTGAGGCCTCACTACTGGGAAAATTTTCCAGATACTCTACTGAGCCTAAATCTTCCTTTACGAAGTTTCATCCTCTTACTCTTAGTTCTGTCCCCTAGCAGAGTGGACAAGGTTACTGAAATAATCATAGATTTTAATGTCAGAAGGGACCATTAAGATAATCTAGTCTGACCATATTAAGTAACATTTTAATTTTAAGACCATATTAAGAAGCACTCTGATTTCCTTTCCCAGACCTGGGAAAATCTACAGATCTGTGTGTAGTTTGAAAGCTTGTCCCTTCCACCAACAGCAGTTGGTCCAATAAAAGATATTACCTCACCTCCCTTGTCTCTCTCATATCCTGGAAGCAACATGGCTACAGGCTACACCAACACTGCAAACACCATATTCAGTATGGTAAGCAGCAGACATGGGGTGTCTGCTCCCTAGCTACTAGGAACTGTCTTATTTTCATCTCAGTACACATCAGTGTTAAGTAGTGGGATATAGAAATAGTGTGATTGCTTGTGCAGTAAGGTGCAGATGGTGAGCTTAAAGAGTCTTCCAGTTAGAAATATATTACCTGTTTGCAAGAGGTACCCTACTTTTAAATGGGAAATACTGGTAAGGGTGGTAGTCTCTCTCTGACTTTTAGAGCAGCTTCTGAAGAAAAAATATTTTAAAGCTGTTTCTCCGTGGACTCCCTCAGGGTGCCTACAGATGGGTAACGGCTTTCGAAACACTTCATGCAGTGCTTTGAACTTGGATGAAACACCACTTGGAAAATGTAACTACTCAGCTACTCTCTTCGCTAATAAAGTCAGAGGGGACATGCTGTGCATACAGAAAATGCAGTATGAAAAAAAAAACCAACCTTATACATGATAAGAGGAGGGAGAATGGTCTCGGGGGGCTAAACGGGACTGGGCAACAGGAGGCTTTAGCTCAGCCACAAAATCTCTGGGCCTGAGTCTCCATTGCTTTGTACCTTGTGGAGTCATTTACCCCTGTGCAAAGTGGGGGAAAGACTCAGTTGTGGAAATCAGATGGAAATGACTGAATGTCTGTCTCTGTGTTTTTCTGTCTGAAAAATGGAGATGTGATATTCAGGAGCGCTGTGAAGCTATAATGGCTAGTAGTTGACTTGAGGCATCTGAGGTAAATGAGAGCAGAGACATAGCCCCCCAATGTACCTGTTCATATTCCTAACATTAAGGATCTGATTTCAAGTGGGTTACTCATGTGTTTAAAAATTACTTTAAAAAATGTATCTTGCTGAATTAGGGCCACAAACAGGATTGGAGCCTTTAATGAGAAAACCATGAGCTTGATATTGATTTGGTAAGCAAGTGTCAGACAGAGAAGGGATTCAAACAGGGGAGTGACATGGTTTGAGCAGCTGGGGCGGGGAAACTGGGTTGTTGGGCTTTTTGCAGCAACTTTTGATAGATCTGGGGAGGGGAGTGTGAGATAAACAGCAGGGAGGAATTGTATTGAAGTGAGTGCTTATTTCATTGCCACATCAAGCATTGCCTCCAAACCCTGCCAGCTTATGAAATAGCAGATCTTGGACTATCCTGGTTCTTCCAACTAGCAGAGCCTTTTTTGACTGAATGTAGGTAGTACAGCCTTCAGGCCATTGTAACTTTCATTTCCTGGAGTAATGCAAATACACTGTACTGACCACACTAAGGCAGATTCATAGAATCATAGAATCTCAGGATTGGAAGGGACCTCAGTCCAACCCTCTGCTCAAAGCAGGACCAATTACAACTAAATCATCCCAGTCAGGGCTTTGTCATGCTGGACCTTAAAAACCTCTAGGGAAGGAGAGTCCATCACCTCCCTAGATAACCCATTCCAGTGCCTCACCTCCCTAGATAAC
>ML677344.1:13765783-13827147 GCA_007922305.1 Dermatemys mawii | reverse complement strand
ATAACCCATTCCAGTGCCTCACCTCCCTAGATAACCCATTCCAGTGCTTCACCACCCTCGTAGTGAAAACGTTCTTCCTAATATCCAACCTAAACCTCCCCCTCTGCAACTTGAGACCATTACTCCTTGTTCTGTCAGCTGCCACCACTGAAAACAGTCTATCCTCTTTGGAACCCTCTTTCAGGTAGTTGAAAGCAGCTACCAAATCCCTGCCCCCCCCATTCTTCTCTTCTTCAGATTAAACAATCCCAGTTCCCTCAGCCTCTCCTTGTAAGTCATGTGCTCCAGCCCCCTAATCATTTTTTTTGCCCTTCGCTGGACTGTTTCCAATTTTTCCACATCCTTCTTGTAGTGTGGGGACCAAAACTCGACACAGTGCTCCAGATGAGACCTCACCAATGCCATATATAAGGGAATGATCACGTCCCTCGATCTGCTGGCAATGCTCCTACTTATACAGCCCAAAATGCCGTTAGCCTTCTTGGCAACAAGGGCATGGTCTACACTAGCGGGGAGGGTCGACCTAAGATACGCAACTTCAGCTACGTGAATAGCGTAGCTGAAATCGACGCATCTTAGGTTGACTTACCTGCCATCCTCACAGCAGCAGCGGTCGACTCTGCCTTGCGCCTTTTGGTGAGCTGGAGTTCTGAAGTCAACTCTGGGGACCAATTTTTATCGCATCTTGATGAGATGCGAAAAATCAATCCCCAATAGATCAATCTCTACCCGCCGATCTCTACTAGCCAGTAGTGTAGAAATGGCCAAGGGAAACACTGATGACTTATATCCAGCTTCTCATTCACTATTACCATTAGCTCCTTTTCTGCAGAACTGCTGCCTAGCGACCCCATCCCTACTTGGTAGCAGTGGGTATTATTTTTCCATCTTAAGTGCAGGACTCTGCACTCGTCCTACTTGAACCTCATCAGATTTCTTTGGGTCCAATCCTCTAATTTGTCTAGGTCCCTCTATATCCTGTCCCTATCTTCCAGCGTATCTACCACTCCTCCCAGTTTAGTGTCATCTGCAAACTTGCTGAGGGTGCAGTCCACACCATCCTCCAAATCATTAATGAAGATATTGAACAAAACCGGCCCCAGGCTGCCAACTAGACATGGAGCCATTGATCACTACCTGTTGAGCCTGACGATCTAACTAGCTTTCTATCTACCTTCAGCATGTGGGAAACAGCATCTTACCGGTCAGATGTTATCCTAAAAGCTTTGCGGTGCCAGGGGTATTGCACTTTGTGAGTGGCTCGTTTGTTTGAATATCTTCTATGATGTAGCAGCCTTCCTCCAATTTGCTGCAATTATTTTGTTTTTAGTGCTTGTACCACCTGCATGCATAAAGCACCACTGAAATGCTGTTACTTCTCAGCCGACTGCAGTCTTCCACCAATCCACAGCATGCTGCCTAGCAACAGGGAGGTGGGGAAACCTTATTCAGGGCCTATCAAAAGGAGGAGACTGGATCTTGGTTTTGAAGGCCTTGTTTAGTATCATGTTTGATGTAGATCCCTCTGAACACTAAGCACACTTACATGTAGCATAGAGAGCCTCCAAACAGCTATTGGACAATAATGACTGAAATGCTCAGTGTGGCTCTGCCTTTGTGGATATGATCATGAGAATGGGCCAATTAGTGCTTGCACTGAAGAGCTTACATCTCTGTGTCACTAATGGGTCTCAGTCCTCTGGGCACTACCATAATAGCAGTAAATAATAAACTGTAAAATACATGGGCTAGTGTTTTATTAAATTTTTGTCTAACTAACTTGAGACTACAGTTTACAATATGACTCCAAAGAAGCTGTCTAACTTGCTACTGCTTTGTCCTGTTTAGACGAGCAAACGGAGCTGCCTCCCTTCTCAGCAACTGGAGGACTCCACTCAGTTTTTGAGGACACCGTGTCACCAGCCTTCAGTGCCACAGTTATCATCATTGTAACTGTTATCCTATCAGGGAGCGCTTATTTGTGTTTCCTGAAATACATCTGCTCAGGATGCTGCAAATCCACACAAGTGGAACCAGTCAGAAGGCTGGATCCTAGCAGATCCGAAGAACAAGTATAACCTAACCTAAACATTCAGCTCATCACCATTTTGATGGGCCCCTTCACGAGACCTCCTGGAGGACAAAAGCATGGACAGCCTGTACCTGAAATTAAGAAGAAATGTTGGAAAGGTGAGGCAGAGGAGATGTGCCTTCCAGGGAATTAGGTCAGCTGCAAGATCACTGCATAATACCACAGACTTACCATGCTTTCCCTTCTGTGTCTGCAGCTGGTTGATCCTGGATAGAGTTAGTCTCCTTTGAAGGCCTTATTGATGAATTATTCCTACAGATCACACATTCCTATCCCCAGTGTGTCTTTATCACAGTGCATTTCATTGTTTCCAGTTAAGCTGGTGACATTTGGTTTATTATGGAAACATCTGTTAACCAATGTTTGACATTTCTGGAGGTAACCTTGGAACCTTGGTTCCATTGGGGAATATGAAGCCACAAAGATCTGCAGTGTTATCCAATCTTCTCCGTTAGTACAGACTCATCAGTATTAGATACCAAGAAAAGTGGAGGATACTCCATCTCTTGAAGTCTTCAGATCAAGACTGGACACCTTTCAGGAAGATGTGCGTTAGTGAAACAAAAATAATTGGGCTCAGTACTGGAGTAACTGGATTACATTATAAGGCTTGAGTTGTGTATGAGGTCAGACTGGATGATCTAATGGTCCCTTCTGGCCTTAAATGTTACTGAACATTCTGATTTCTCTTGATAATAAGTCTCTGATGTCTGTATGTTACACCCCAAGAGAAAGTATCTCCATTTGAGCTGGAAGGTGTGATTCCCAACTCGTGCAGACACACCTAAACCAGTTCTGCTCGAGTTAATATACTTACTAAAATAGCTGTGTAGCCAGGGTAGCATGGGTGATGGCTTGGGCTGTCTGTCTGAGTATGTACCCAGGGAGTCTAGATGGGTATGTACTTGAGAGGCTGGCCTGAGCTACCACTCATGCTACCCTGGCAACATTGCTATTTTCAGCATGCTAGCTGACGTAGAGCTAGCTCAGGTACACCTATGTGAGCTGTGAATCACCCCTCCTAGCTCAAATGTGGATGTACCCTTTGGCACTGAAGTACTTTACATTTCCACTGAAGTGAAACTGATAGGAGGCAGCTTTATCTTATTGTCTCTTTTTGAGAAATTGTCTGAATGTTCAACATTGTCTGACAATGCAAAATTTATTTCTTCATTTATATTTCCTACCTGGTGGACAAGGACCATTAGAATACTCCTGTAAGGGACGCAGAATTCATATGGTCTGCATATTTCTGAGCCCCCCATGCAGAAAAATACAAAAAAAATCTGCAGGGGGACACACACATCCTCCCTGGCAGCCCAGGCAGTGCATCTGTTCCAGTGTGCCTGGAGCAGCTTCAGAGCCGCAAATCACTGCAGGGGGACGTTGATCACTGCCAGGGAGCGGGGCTGGCCAACAAGTGAGAGAGACTCTATCCCTCTCGCTTGCTACTGTGGCTTGCAGAGGGGGATAGGTCTTTTTATTATGCACAAGGAAGGCTCTCTCCCTGAGGCAGAAATGTAGCAGCCTGCCTGATAGTTAATTGATCTCATTCTCTGACCCAGAGATGTAGCAACCTGCCTGCCTGCCTAGTAATATGCCTGTAACTTTTTGAGACTCGAACAACCACTCAATTAAATATTAGTATCATATTACTGGAAATTGTTTGTTTTTAAATGAAAGAAAATAGGTTTTGTAAAAAACCACCACATTTTGTTAATGTTGCTGTTGATGGTTAATTAATCTCATTCTCTGAGGCAGAAATGTAGCAGCCTGCCTGCACAGTAACATTGTTAACGTTCCTAGTGTTAGTTAAATGTTCCCATTCTGAGCCAATTCCCCCAGGAGCATAAAACCTGTAAAAGTTTTAAGGCCCCTACATTACCAGAGTGATGTAAAGCCTTACAAATGACAGGAAGGGGGTCAGTTAGGAAGATCTATGTGCTTTCTCACTTTTTTCCTTTGCCAAAATGGCACAATAGGGTTGAATTACAAAACAGGATTTCTTTTGCTTACCCATTTAAAAAAAAGACTTTGAGGGCAAATATAACATTTACCAAGCAGTCAATAAAATGTCAGGACCACCAGAACCAAGCACTTTCCAAAGTACCCAGCCAGGTCCAGGACAATGATTAGCAAAACTGTTTGAGTTTCATAGGTGACAGTCTGAGCGATTTAAAATGACATTCTATGGTTTTTGGTGTTCTGTAATGTAATTTAAATGAAAATCCAGGATTATAGCTGGAATGCAGGGTATTAGTTACCAAGTGTTTGTAATGTATTACAAATGTAATGTTCATGTGTTTAGAAAATGCTGAATAGTTGTGACTTTTTTCTCTATTGTAGTTTAAATAACTTGCCAAAACAATTGAAACTGGTGTGATTATATTGCATTATTTTGACAAATAAAATGTGCAGAATTTTGCAGAATTTTTAACTTTTTGGTGCAGAATTCCCCCAGGAGTAAATAGAAGTGGGAAAAGCAGTTCAGATGAGAGAACTAACGTTGAATCTTTTTGAGCTTTGGTTAAGATTTTCTGTGCCTCAGGTTTAGCCAAGAAGAGGAAGCTTAGAACTATCAATGAAATAGCTCTTCTTGGGATAATCTTGGCCCAGTCAGAACCAGGTCACACTGAAAAATCTTGTGAAAGAGCCTGACCAATTTCCAGAAGATACAGGTGGCTTCTGATAAGCAGACATAAGTTGCTTATTTGAAGTATAGCTGCATCAAGCCTCAAACATGGCTAATTACTGTATCATGTTTTTTTGTCGCCAACTAGTGTGATATTTGTTATCTTTCCTGGAGAAGTGCAGTTATGGGAGAATAGTGGCTTTCCCTTTTAAAAACAAAAATACTTCTAATCTTATGGTTGTGGAAAAAATCTTGAAAATGTGACCCCAACTGTACTCAAAAGACTCAAACAGCAGAAGGAAAAGTTAAGAGACTATTTATTATTCTTTAAAAATCTCATGATTAGGGGGGGCCTCACTCATGATTTTTTGAACAGTTGGCGTAGGCCAGTACAATCCGGTATGTCACACTGTTATTGGACTCCAGCCTGTGCTCCTTGTGCATCCAAAGCTATCCTTTCAACACTAGAATGGTATGCAAGGACCAAGCCCAGTGCTATTTTGGGATCGGCCCAAACCAAAACCACAGCTCCAAGCACTTCCCAGCTATGTCATGCTCCAAATGCTCATCCAGACCCTGAATTTTACACCTTGGACAAAGCCCTTTGATTGTTACGCAGTAGTCACCTTTACTCGATTTAGGCTTTTCCTATTCAAGACTGGAATGTCAGCCCTATTGAACCAGAACTGTGTATAATGCTATGCCTTATAAAGCTTCACGTGTATAGGCAGTGCTATATGACTGTTTATATTCCTGTTAATTTATTCCAAGGATTGATTTATATCATGTGAAAGGCTGAGGTTTCATAAATTCCTTTACAAAAATCTTGGCTTCTCCTTCATTGTATAAAATGAGAGGACATTATTTGTAAAAGATGCCATAATTCCCTGTTTGACAAGCAATAATTACTTGTGAATAGCTGTCTAGCTGAGTTGCTCAGTCTCAGTGAGCAAAAC
This sequence comes from Dermatemys mawii, assembly GCA_007922305.1. Taxonomy (NCBI): domain Eukaryota; kingdom Metazoa; phylum Chordata; order Testudines; family Dermatemydidae; genus Dermatemys; species Dermatemys mawii. The sequence continues at coordinate 13,821,467 of ML677344.1, read as the reverse complement.
AAAACCCATAAGTATTGCTAACAATCTTCTGGGAACTGTTGACTTATTTGTGTTTGGCCCAGATTTTGTTTTCCCTGCGTGTTTGTTTTCCAAATTTACTAGTTTTGCTTGATAATCCTAAATAAAGGTCTGAAGACCTCATAACTTTGATCCTTCCTGTTTATTAATTTGACTGTTTCTCTCCTCTCTACTTGTATTTTGTTGTCTTTCGAGTTGGTTAACCCCTCTAAACTCTTTGACATTAATTCAGTATGCTGCCAGGACACCTGTTTTCCAGGAGATGAAGAACCAATACTTTGGGTCTCCCAAGTCCCAGGCTAGCACCCTAATTCAACTCCAGACTCTGCCACACGGGACAAGTGACAGCAGAAAAGTCACTTCAGCCTGGAGCCACAAAGGGACTTAGGTGCTGCAATGCCTAACTTTTAGAACTTTTGAACAAGAGGATCCACAAAGCCTCAGTTAGGCACCCAGACTTCCTATACTATACATGGGGGCAGACAGGCACCTCAGAATGAGATCCACAAAAGCTAACAAGCTAGACAGTGAGCCACCTAAGCTAGTCAATAGGAGATGCCAACAAGAAGGGTGTGTCCTAAAACCTGCCTCTCTTACCAGGGTAGGCAGCTAAATCTGGACACCTATCTCTGCTTGCAATCCACTGCCAGGAACCAACCCTTCTCCTGGGATTAAGTGGCTTAGGTACCTAAGGTGTTTCTTGCAAGAATGAGTTAGGCCCCTGCATAACTCTACATAAAAATGCCAGATCAGGTGCCCCTTTTTAACTTTTCGCCTGGAGGTTAGAGTATTCACCTGGGATGTGGGAGACCCAGGTTCAATTCCCCCCTTTGTCTAAAGGTATTTAAGCACTCTTGAAAATGTTACCCTAAGTGCCTAAATACACCTTGAAAATAAGACTGAGGCTCCTGAATCAGTTAGGTATTGCAGTGCCAAGTACAGCAAAGCTTTAATACCTTAAAAAAAAAAAAAAGAAATCTGGGCCAAAGGCAGCTACAAATAGTAGCTGGGTGACATTTTTTGACTGAAACGGATGCAAGCAATGGAAGTATCCAGGGGCAGGGATAAGTAAGAGGCAAGGGCCAGATTGGAGATAACAAGGTTAGTCCAATCAGGCTGAACCAGCTTGTTATCTCTAATCAGGGAGGATGAGGTCCTCCTCTAGCAGCTGGTCTGGAGACTTTAGTTAGTTTTTAAGGTGCCACAGGACTCTTTGTCACTTCTGCAATTCCAGACTAACACGGCTACCTCTCTGATTTTTGACTGAAACGTTGATGAAAAATTCAGAGGCAGTTGACTGGCCCATTTAGCAAATTTGCTGAATTTTGGGGGTGGGAGATAGGGTCTGAAAAAAACCCACTTTTTTCTGACTTTTTTAAAACAAATCATTTCAATTTTAAATTCTAAATGATTTTGCATTTTGAAATTATATTCAATTATATTTTAAAAAATAGTGCAACCTAAATCAAAACATTACGTGTTGGGGTGAGTGAAATTTGTGTTTGACCCCAATCATGTTTTTCCCGACCTTTCAGTTTCCTGATAGTTTCAAACAAATTTAAAAGTCAGCCCAAAACAAATTGTCTCCTGTTTTTTTGGAGGTGTGAGTGAACAAAAAAAATCTGACATTCTCACAGCTCTACTTAGGAGCCTAAGTCCGATTAACTTTCAGTGAAATTTAGATTCTTACATTCTTAAGTCACTTCTGAAGATGGCACACAGTCACTTTTGAAAATTTTGCTTTTAGGTCATCAGACTACACCGAATCTGTATCAGAGAACAAACTAAAGTCATACTAAAGCAACCACTAGAGGGAGTCCTATGAATGTAAGAAAACCAGACTCATGCTGGGACAGAAATTGAAACATTTAAAAAATAAAGTCTGCAGCAAGATCAGAGTTTGTTCTTAGTACATACAAGTCCTCATACCTCTCAAGAAGATGAGCACTCTGGCCCTAATCCAGCACAACACTTAAGCACCTACATAACTTTAAATGAGTAAACAATTCTAATGAAGCATTAAGTCAATGACATTGCCTAGGTGTAAAAAGTTAAGCATGTGTCCTGTTGGATAGGAGCCCGAGTGCTCAGTACTCAGCAGGATCAAACCTCATCTGAGGAGAAAAGAGGAGTTAATGTACTTCTTGGCTTTCTATTTGCTCCCTCGCAAGCACACCTCTTAAAGCTAACCTTGAGCAGGAATCACAATGTCCTTCAGATTTTGGACCATAATGGAATCCATTGAAGCAAACCCAGTGTGATGCTTTTCCTTCTAGGTTAGATCTGAACCCAGGAAGGGTGGGGGTTTCTTGTATGTGCTCCCTTTGTGTTCTCATGAGATTTTTTCCATTTTGAGTCTGTATGACAAGAAATAAAAAAATAATGAAATTATTGTATCTTCAGGACCAAAGCATGCGATCAAGGTTCTCATTCATCCTGGATTCCAGACCCACTTCAACCAAATCCAGATCAAAATATCATCCGCCTAGCCTGACTCTTCTTAAAGCCATTTGTAGCATACTGCAACAGATAGCTCTTCATAAAAAAAAATCAGGCCCGAAAACTGCATTTCAGCCAGCAATAGTCACAGCAGGGCCTTCCTCAGCTGAAGAATAGGTAATTAACGTATGTTGTTGCTTTGAAACTAATCTCCTGTTTCCTATGCATACATAGGTAACTAGTGGTATTCATAAACATAAGAATATTAACCATTCAAATTATCAAGACAGTTCGTTATGGCCTAGACCAGCGGTTCTCAAACTGTGGGCTGGGACCTCAAAGTGGGTCGCGACTATTTTAATGGGGTCGCCAGGGCTGGCATTAGACTTTCTGGGGACCAGGGCCAAGCCCAAGCCCCATTGCTCAAGAGCTTCAGCCCCGGGTGGTGGGGCTTGGGCTTTCACTTCAGCCCTGGACAGTGGGGGTCAGGTTACAGGCCCCCTGCCCAGGGCTGAATTGGGCTTCTGCTTTGGACCCCCACCTGGAGAAGGCTCAGATTTTGGTTCCCCATCGTGGGGTAATGTAGTAATTTTTGTTGTTAAAAAGGTGTTGTGGTGCAATGAAGTCTGAGAATCACTGACATGTAGGTTAACATCCACCCTTCCATTCTCTAACTCTACAGGCAAACATATTAAAGATTCTAGTCTACTTAACATGGCTTTGATAACTATCTACAAGGAATGGCTCTGTTTATCATTTCAGTGTCTCCTATTAAGTTGTTATGAGTCACACACAAGTTGACCAGTGTGACAGCGTCACAGTTAGGAAAGCTGATTCAGTCTGTACATGGCTGGGAGATTCTGACCATTCCTGATGGACATGGACACTGCTGTGATTAGCCCTGCCTTTATCCCCTCCAGACCAGATTAGATTGTTACAAAATGCCCTACATAGGGTTACTACTGAAGATCACTGAGACTTCAATAATGTGGAACATAGCTGCCTACTTATTAGCAGAGCTGCATGTAGAGAAGCATATTACTGTACAGCTGTGCTCCATTTGGCACCGGCTTCCAATTTCCAAGCGCAATTCAGGTTGTTGGTGTTGATTCAGGCCTACATTGTTTTAGTCCCAGTATCTCAGATTTCCTCCTCCCTCCTGTGCTTCACCAGGCCACTGATGTGTTCAAACTTACAGAGGTTTACCCCCAAATACATGAAAGGACGGGGCATTTTCAGTGAAAGGTTCTTAACTCTGAAATCCCTTCCTTGATACAACAGAACAAAAGTATGTTGACCTTTAGCAGGTGCTGAAAAGCTCATATATTTCTTGGTTAATTTCATTAAAAAGGGTTGCGGGGGCAGATCATAGTTAATTTTGTGTGTGGTGGTAGGGGAATAGGTGTTCTGAGAAATGTTTGTACCTTCACTGCAATTGTGCACATTGCCTAGAGATTCTGATCAACCGTTTGCAAACAGGTGCCTTTTAAAATGCTCCCTTTAACAAAAAGAAAAGAAACCGCCAAGTGTATTCTCATCGCAGTGCTTAGGACACCTCAGATTTGCCTTCAGTTAGGGTCTGATAGATATGGCAGCAGTCTTTTGAGAGGCTGCTTTGATCACTAGCAGGTTAACTATGTGCATTCTTTCTCCAAGGTGAGGGAAGTGTATTGAACTAGAGTCTCACACAAAGCATTACCTTGGGATATAAACATTTCTTAATAATTGGGTCCAGATCATCAGCTCCAGCCAAGCTGTGCCCAGCACATCACGCAATAGGAGGGTGGGGAAATGCAGGTCTAAGTCACCTCTCCACTCTTGGAAGCAGCCAGGAGCCAGAACAGCCTCTAGCATAAGTTATTAGAGCCACCTTTTGGCTACAATTGTACTGGCTGGCACCACAGAGACTGCTCTGCCTGCGGAGGGTCAGACAGAGTGCCTAGCACTTCAGCTTTCCTATTTTCACATCCTTTCCCCGTCCTCTGATCCACCCCCTATACTCAGGGAGAATCTCTGGCTGTTGCTTTAGGGCAGCTCCTCCTCTCCTTTGCACCACTAGAGCAGCACAAAGTTGACAGAACCAGGCTCTGTCCCTAGAACTATGGTATGACGCAGTTAATGGTATGGGAAAGATGCCAATGAACCTAAGTCTGGGGCATTTCTCATGTAGTTCACTGGGGCCCTCCTAAAAAAAGTGTGAGCTGATTAGACAGAAGCTCTGAGTTTCCTGCAGATATCGTTGTTCTTTTAACCCATAGCAGGATAAACGCTTCAAACAGTAAACCAGTGAATCTTGAGCTCAGTCAGCACAAATCTCCCACGACAGTGTGGTACAATTGCCTTCCTTCTACTGAAGAAAAATCAGCATTATTCCCACTACTGAAGGGCAGAATGTTTCTGGGGCAACAGTTGAAAAACATGCGTGACACAATTGAAGCACTTGTATGAAAAATGCCAAAGGGAGCGTAAGATGGGCCTTCTGACACTGCTGAACAAAGGAGTCTTTTAGCCACTTGTCATTTCCATTACAGAACTGGGTCTAGTCATGTTCAGAGGCTCACACACGTAAGAAAACAGTCCCGCTAAAGTGACAAATGGCAGGGAAAACCTTTAATACCCACAACGTAACCAACCTAAGGGTGATGCAGCAAGCAGTATATTTTACAGCGGAACAACCTCGTATTGTGCAGAAGCAACAAAGAAGAGGAATTGGAATTGCTAATTTATGATCTAGCTGGTGTTACTGAAACTTAGTGGGATGATTCACACCACTGGAATGTTAGAAAACCAATGGTTATAACATATTAGGAAAGATCAAGTGGGCAAAAGGGGAGAGGGAGTGGCACTCTGTGTCAAAATGGCATTATCTGGTTCCAAGTCACTGATAACTCAGAAGAAAATGATCCTGAGTGCGTATGGATCAATGTCCTAGTAGATAAAGCACAAGATGGGGTGTAGTTGGTGCCTGCTATAGACCAGAAAATCACACTAGAGAACAGGATGACCATCTCCTTATGCACCTATAACAGGAATTGTCAACCTTTGGCACGTGGCCCGTCAGAGAAAGCTGCTGGCAGGCTGGGCTGGGCCGGTTTGTTTACCTGCAGCGTCCGCAGGTTCGGCTGATCGCCGCTCCCACTGGCCATGGTTTGCTGTTCCAAGGCAATGAGGGAAATGGCAGCCAGCACATCCTTTGGCCCACGCTGCTTCCCGCAGCCCCATTGGCTTGGAATGGTGATTACAGTCAATACGTATAACACAATCCCATGGCTGGAAGTTTAAACTAGACAAATTCAGAGTATAAATAAGATGCAAATTTTTTAACAATGACAGTAATTAATGATTGGAATAATTGTCCAAGGTTTGTGGTAGATTCTCCTTCGATGACAATTTTGAAATGAAGATTGGATATTTTTCTAGAAGATTTGCTGTAGGAATTCTTTGAGTTGTACAGGAGATCAGACTAGATGATCACAATGCTTTCTTCTGGCTTTGGAATCCACGAACTCAGGAAGGTCTTGATGTAGTTGAAGACTGCAGTGGAAGCCACCCCAGAAGGGGTCTAATGGATAAAAGTGTTTGTGAAGATGAACTTCTTAGAGAATCAGACAGAACAATCTGTAATTAAAAAGCTATAAATAAAGACAATCTTCCTGAGTTCCGCAAGGGATCAAACATACTCACTCTGTACTCAAACCTAGGTGAAACCACTGAGTTTTGTATGGTTTGAGCTTGAACAAATTCCCATTGCACCTGACCTCAGCCTGGACTTGTCAAGTCCTCCACCTGCTTAGCCAGTGTTTCAGCTAATGCAAACCAGGTAGCACTTACCTGCTTTGTGTTTCTTTACTGAAGTTGCACTCAGTATTAGTCACATGGGGCTTTTTTCTTATTCAGGAGCATCTATTTATGTCTCCATTTCTCATCAACATCTTCAACTAGCCCATTTATTTTCAAAGTGGTGAATTCCTGTTTGCCTTTCCTGTATTGGAGGATGGTGAATTCCTGTTTGTTTGCAAGATTCTTTCCTCTCACGCATGTCCCGCCGCTAGCTGGGATCACAGGGCCTCAGCTGCCACCAGCACCAGACAGGAACTTTCAAAAACACCCTCACAGCTTTATGCGTAAGCCTGACTTTTGTTGTTTGGGTGGGTATTTTTGTGATGCCCTCCCCCTACACCAGCATCTAGATGATTCAAAGGACTAGCAACCACCTAGATAGCTACCCACTCCTCCATATTGCCACTTAATGCCCATCTTAACTGCATATGCTCTCCACAACATCAGCCTTCACAGGAGTGTGATGTACTCCATGCTGTTAACAAAAGGGTAAAAGGAGGAGGAAAGAAATGCCTCCTACCACTCTCAGCACACTCCACCACTACCTGTAGACAGCATTGCCCATGGAAGGACCATCATGCACATCTTATGGACTACAGCACAGTACAACGGTGCCAGACCTTTGAAATCTGGAGAACTGGACCACTTACACCATCAGCGTGTCTGGGTCCCAATTACCCCACACTCTCCCAAATACCAGCCATCACTAAACTGAGAAGGAATCTTCCAGGAACACCGGACCAAAGGACAAATCCTAAAGCCCAGACATCTGAAGGCGATGTTTTATCAGGAAAATTGCTAAATATTGAGTAGAACAACCAACCTAAAACAATCAATAAAAACCAGCACCATCCATGATCTCGTTCTGGATTAAGCACCCAGCCTTGCTTTGCCAAGATATGATTCAATGCCACCTCACTCATACCCTTGCACAGGTGATCCCCACAGGATACTCTGAATGTCACAAGACAAGACAGTCCCCAGAATGCACAAGAAAATGGAAAAGAGGAGGTGGGCTAGCAGTCCTGTTCCCTTCTGACCTCACATACAGAAGATGTTCCACATGGAACAAAACATTTGTTCCAGATGGAAACAAAAACATTTAGGTGTATCCATGTGATCTGGGTCTCTAGGGCTGTATACAGCTCTTGATGGAAATCCTGACACCTTTCTAGAGGAGCTTACAGAGCTGCTGCCCAGTGCAGTACTACAATCTCCCAGATTCCTTGTCTTTTTGGCCTCAGATTTCACATAGGCAATGCAAAGGCTGCAGTGGTACTGGTCTCCTGGCCTACATGGAAACGAAGAATTCTCTCAACCCACACATGCAGCTGGATATATATTGGACCCTATATTCAGCCTGCGACTGGATATTTGAGATGTCACCAACATACCCCGTTCCTGGTCTTACTACTACCTCATCCAGGCAAAGATCAGACCCTCCCCTCCTTCCTATCAGTATAGCGAACAACCAAAGCTGATCCACCCCCAAAGGCAGCTAAACTCCCTAGGTTTTCAACTTGCCCTAGAACAAGCCACAGAAATACAAGGCCAACATACCAGAGAGTTAATACAACTATACAATTACCTGATTTAGTTTGGACACTCTGGTTACCTCCTTAGGTCTGGACAAAGTCTTTTGTGAAACTTGAAAGCTCAGCCCTTCCAAAAACACTAGTTGGTCCAAGAAAAGATATTATCTCACCTACCTTGTTTCTCTCATATCCTGGGACCAACACAGCTACAGCAATACTGCAGAGAAAGTCAGAAGGCAAACAAACATTCGGAATCCCTCCACCAGCACAATACAATTGCACAAAGGAGGCAGAAAATGAGCATTCTACCCCTCTGCAATCAACCTGGTAGAATCATTGATCAGCTGTCTCATATAATGAACCCAGACGGCATAGTACAAATCGGAAGGGAGGGACCAAGGGCTAGAACTTCTTACCCGGAGAGTTCACCTGCCACCCATGAGGTCTCTCCAACTACTGTCTTGTCTCCAACCTCCCACTCCTGGGTAAAATCACTGTGACAGTAGCAACTTCCAAGCTCCAATAACATGTGGCATCAGTCAGCAGCCTGGGATACTTCTTGATCAGGGGTTAGACCAAAGCATAGAACAGAGACCACTCTAGTGCACTAAAAGGCACCTGCCTCATGGCTATGGACAAGCCAAGACTTCTGTGCTCATACTGCTGGGCCATTCTGCAGCCTTTGATGGGGTGGATCATAAGGTACTGTTAATACTGCTAACACACCTATATGATCTAGCACAGCAGTTCTCAAACTTTAGCAACCCAAGGATCCCCATTTTGATTTACATTTTTTTGGGGACTCCCAAGTCCCTCCCCTCTGCTCAGCCCTTGCCCCGCACTCTTCCGCACTCCTTCTCTGAGGCCCCGCCCCCACTAACTCCATCCCCCCTCCCTCCATCACTCTCCCACACCCTCACTCACTTTCACCAGGCTGGGGCAGGGAGTTTGGGTGCGAGTGGGGGTGCGATCTCTGGTAAGAAGTTCCTGGCCAATGGAAGCTATGGAGTCAGCGCTCAGGGCGGAAGCAGCACGTGGAGCCCTCCTGTCCCCTGCCCCCATGATCCTCAGGGACAAGCAGGCCACTTCCAGGAGGGGAGCAGAGCCGTGGCAGGCAGGTTCCCCGGCATGCTGGGAGGCAATACAGCTGCCCATCTTCTCCAGGGCTTAGGCTGCCCAGAACTTATCAGGCCCACGCTCAAGTCCCTCCATTGGCCCCCCCAGCAGCTTTGGATGCCAGTTTAAGGCCTGGGTTCTAACTTTCATAGCAGTCAGTGAATCAGCTGCATCAAAGACTGATTTTGAACCTGTGAACTACCACAACAGCTGTACTCCTCTGGGACAATGGGGATCACAAAGACAAGGACAAAACATACAGGAGCGGGAACAAAGCATTCAAAGGAATCTCGCTCTGGAACAAACTTCAAGAGGAGATCAGACAAATCCAGAGGAAATCCATTTTAAGGAAACACTGCAAAACCTTCCTCTCAGTGTCGGCTCCATTACAGTGTGACTTAATCCCACTGCAATTAAACATTGTTTTCATTTCAGCTGCATGTCTCCAAGGTCACTTTTGGGATGAGATATTTACTGTTTACGCTTGATGAACATTCGCTGTCTGGGAGCAAAAAAGACAAAAAGCACATGAGTTTCTTCAGGAACTTCTCATCATTTAGACAGACCTTTCCTAGTCCTTCCTTTGCAAAATACCCATTGGAAAGAAATGTCTGTCCCAAGAAACTGAACTCCTTTAAAAAAGTCAGTAAACAAACCTATTTGCAACAAACAGATGATCCATGATCTAAATTAGAAAGCCAAGGAAATAAGTCTCCCTGGTGCCACCTGACAACAGTGACATTTAAACCGTTAATTTCCCCAAAGCTTTGAATTTATAATTAATAATAATCTGTATTATGGAAACACCAATAAGCACCAACCAAGGCACCGTACATACACACAGTAAGACAGTCCTTGCCCTAAACTGTTTCTTTTCTAAATAAAAAAGTCATAGGGTATGTGAAAAGAAGCCTTATTATCCCCGTTTCATAGGTGGGGAATTGTGTTAGTGTTTAAGGGACTTGTTCAAGGTCAGATAGCAGAGCCAAGGATTGGAACATGAGCTCTTTAGACCCAAGCCAGTGCCTGAACTGCAAGACCAACCTTCCTTTCTGAGCCTTTACCCACATCACTCTCATTCACTCGACTAGGAGTCACATGACCAAATCTCCAGCCAATGCTTTGAAAATGCATAGTGTGGACAGCAGGTTTGGTACTCAAGGATGAGGCCTTCTTTTTCAATTGCTCATAACTTGGCCAAGCTAATTCTTTTGGGCTGAAGTTTTCAGTGCTGCTTCTTATCACAGTGATGAACCTTTTGGAACTTCAGAGTAAAATCAGTTTACATGCTGCCTGCCCCACCCCCACCACCAGCCTCCAAAACAACGAAAGACAGATCTCAACACTACAGTTCTGGAGAAGCTGGGTACAAGTTGCGATTAGTGTAGAATTTAGAGAATGCGGGGGTCACATCCTGTCAAATGGAGGGTATGTGACCACTGTTGGTAGCTTGCTTTTGAGCTGGCACCATGGGTTAACTATTTATTGTTTGTATTCTGGTATTACTGGGAGCCTTGGTCCATGACTGGGGGCAAACACTCAACAAAAAGCCAGTTCTTGCCCCAAAGAGCCCCCAATTAAAGTAGTTAACGCACTTGCCTTCCTTTGGAGATCTGGATTCAGGTGCTGGTTTAGGCATCAAATGAAAATAAACATGGGAGCCTCTGCTGATCTCCATTTGTGCATGTCACAAACCACTACATCCTTTGTTATAACTGGCAGGCTCTGCTAAAGGTGTTCAACACTATAACAAAGGGACTGTCACAGACCAGAACTGAGGTGCTCTAAAAAAAAAAACAGAGAAAGATTTGCACAGCACCTGCCTTGCTCAAAAGAGCCTTGTTTGCTTGATCCCCTCTCCAGATCAACTTAATCTAAAACAAACAAAAAAAGAAACAAGTACCCTCTTGTAGTGACATATTGAGCTGAATTTTCAATGCATGGTAAAGTTCATAGATAAATTTGTTCAGTTAAACTTTATTTATAAAGCAAAAGAAGTATAAAGCCATGTATAAATATAGCAACTTACCCATGCCAAAGGCCATGACTCACGATATTGCCAGTTATAATATTTATGGAAAGTTGGCAGGGTTTGGAAAAATACAGAGTGATCTTGGTTAGCTAGATTTCATCCAGAACCAGACTCTGGCTGAAGTAGCTACAAAGCTAAACCTAAGAACAACAACAGTGGTCAGAATGTTCAAACCAAAGCGCCTAAAGATAAGTGCAAAATCCATATTTTAAATGAAAAGCAGTCTGATTTTGGGAGGTGCTGAGGCCCCACAAAAACCACTGAAGTCAATGAGAACAGCAGGAAAATCAGCAAGGGCATCAATTTAGGTGCCAAAATGTGATGTTACCAACTTCTCTGAAGGCATCCAGCTTTAAACATTTTGACAAGCATTTTTAGTACTTCCTTACAGAGCAAAAACTATGTTTCTCTGTTCACATAGTACCCAGCATAATGGAGTCTTCATTTTTACTGGGATGTCTGAGTGCTCCAGAAGTAACAACATTACATATTTTATTTTAGTGATATCCCTATTTGGATTATTCAGATAACCTAGAGATCTTTGCAAGGAAGCAGAAAAGAAGTACTTTCCTTGCAGTCATTTAAGTGTGTTTAGATTATGTGCTAGTGCTATAGAATAGGTTTACAATTTATATAAATGTATCTATCATGATCTCTAGGTGCCTAGTTTCCCTACGATAATATAAATATAAATGTCAAGTATTTCACTGTTAACTACTGAAATATAGATCTGGATAACAACCGTGGTCACACCAAATCCCTGAGAGGAACACCCCAAACTTTGAGACCATTCAGATTCAGATGCCAAATGGGGATCCTTCTCTTCAATGGGTAAGGAGGCTATTACTGCACTACAGAAGCATAGTAGGGAACCAGGTTCTTCTGAGAATCATTTATCAGAAGAGGCTAAAGCATATGGCTTCATTCTGATTGCAGAAGACTGAGAATAATGGAATCATAGAAAAGTAGGGCTGCAGGGTCCTTGAGAGGCAGGGCTCCCAACAGTCCCTTATTACAAGGGACAGCCCTTATATTTTCATCTCTGTACAACAAGATCGGGAGTTGCTGAGTGCTGCAAAAAGCAGCAAGAAATACTGGCAAATGTAGGTGACTACTATTTATTATTACTGATGATGATGATGATGATGATGATGATATTGGGAGGTGGGGTGCAGTGGGGGTGCTAAGGAAACTGTCCTTTACTTTTGAAACACAATGCTGGCAATCCTATTGAGAGGTCACCTAGTTCAACCCCCTGTGCTGAGGCAGGACCAAGGGTACCGAGACCATCCCTGGCAGGTGTGTTTAACTTGTTCTAATAGACCGCCATTGCAGAGGATTCCACAACCTCCCTTGGAAGCTGTTCCAGAGCATAACTACCTTTATACTTGGAAACATTTCCTAATCTCTAATGTAAATCTCCCTTCCTGCAGACTAGGCCAATTACTTCTTGTCCGACCTTCCCCGGACTTGGAGAACGATCGATCATGGCTCTCTGTATAAAAGCTCTTCATGTATTTGAAGACTAGCAGGCACCCACCTCGGTCTCCTTTTCTCAAGATTCACGAGGCCCAGTTTTCTAACCTTTCCTCGTGGGTCAGGTTTTTTAAATCTTTTTTTCATTTTTATTGCTGTCCTCAGAATTCTCTCCAATTTGTCCACAACTTTCCTAGAGTGCAGATCCAGATTCATCTGTGATGAAGTATTAGCCCCCTGCAAGCCCCGAGGGCCAGAAGGGGCCATTTAGCCTTCTGTGCTGCATGTGGAGGGGAGCCAAGGCTTGATAAGACCCAGCAGCAGGAGGAGCTGGGATTGAATTATAAAGCCAGGAAGTGAAAACAGGAGTGGGCTGTAGAGAAAGGGCCTGCAGTCACTTCTAAGGGAAGAGAGAGTAGGCCGGAGGGAGGAAGTCCAGAGGGAGAGTAAACTCTAATATCCTGTCCTGGATCAGGGAATTTGCTTATGAGACTGTCATGTGGGACAGTGTCAAAAGCCTTAGTAAAATTGAGATATATCACATCTGCGGCTTTCCCCCACATCTACTAACTTGTAAACCTGTCCAAAAAAAAAAAAAAAAAAAAAAAAAAAAAAGAAAGAAGATTGGTTTGGCGTGTTGTTTTTTGACAAATCCATGAATTCTGAAGTATTCAAAACTCTGTGGGGTTGAATAGAGTGTAACAAGATAAACTGTAAACACATGTGAGAGTTCTGTAGGGAGTTCAGAGCGGGACTCCTAGGCTTCTGTTTCTAAATCTGCCACTGACCTGGGTCAACTTACTGAGGGTATGTGTAGATTGCAGCTGGCCTGTGTCAGCTGACTTGAAGTTGTGGAGCTCACACTGCGGGGTTATAAAATTGCAGTGTAGACGCTTGGGCTCAGACTGGAGCCTGGGCTCTGGGACTCTGCAAGGGTCCCTGAGCCCAGCTGTCTACACAGCAATTTTATAGCCCCATATCCTGAGCCCCACAAGCCCAAGTCAAGGCACAGGCCAGCTGCAGTGTTTTATTGCAGTCTAGACATATCCTTAAGGGCCAGCTTTTCAGAAGTGCTGAGCACCCACAATTTCAGGTGATGTTAAGGGAAGCTACAAGTGCTCACCTCTGCAGATCAGGCCCTCTGTTCTGTTCTGTAGAGGTTCTTATAACACGCTCATCAATGTAGTGTCAAGAGCCTTCCAGTAAATCCATTAAACAATGTGACTAATTGTGACACAGGCAGACCAGGTGCCAGCTTATGCTGTGTCTCAACGGGATACTGACAAAGACGTGGCTGGGATCAGTCTGGCTCACCTGTGTGTTAGTGTTGTTAAAATATATATTAGAATTATAAAAGTGTGTTTAGTGTTTATTGAATGCTTGCGAGTTGCTGCATGCATTAATCTCACTTGTAACATCTGTATCCCGTATTGTAAGGTAATATTTGAGCGGTTGCATTGTGAACCTCTGTTACTGTGTCAATCACCAAATAGGAAAGAGACATGAATTAGTGTGAAGGGCTGACCTTCTGCAGAAAGTGTTACACTCTTCCCAAAAGGAAAGATCCATCAACACCAGATGGACTGTAGTGGGATTTTGTGACTAGAATTTCCCTACGTAACGTCAACAAGGAGACAAAAGACTTGTTCTTCTCTTTTCCCCATGAAGATGATTCATGCAAGTGGACTCCTCCCAGAGCACACAGCAGGAGTGAGATAAAAACCCCGAACACAAGGAACGTGGTATCTCTGTGCTACTTGGACTCTGGGGGGCAAAGTATTTCTGGGCATAAACAAGAGATCCCCAGCTGCTTAGCCTAGGTTCGCACTAGAGGGCACAAAGAGCTTGCTGAGTATAAAAGCTTTGATGAACTTTTGAAACATAAGATTGTAACTCATTTGTGTACCTATGTTTACCTGCTTTAGCCTTGTAAATAACTCAGGTTTCCTTTTCCTGTTTAATAAATCTTTATTATAGGGGTGCCTAAAAGTATTTTCATAGAGGTAGAATCTAAGATACAGTTGACCTGGGGTAGGTGACAAGTCCTTTGGAGTAACCTGAATATTGGTATGATTCTTGGTGTAAGGGACCATCTATCACAAAGGTATGCTCACCTGGATGGCAAGATAAATTGGAGTATCCCAGGGGACTGTCTGTGACTCCATATTAAGGCTGTTATAGTGCCTGAGGAGTTGACACTGGATAAATAATTGGTGAAATCTAAGTATAGAACTCACAACTAATTTGGGGATTAGGAACCAGGGCACAATAGTCTGCCCTGAAGTTGGTATTCAAGCTCTTGAGGCACGGCAGGCAGCGTTACAATAATATCTGTCACATCCTTTCCCCGGGGAGAGAAACGTGTAGCGGAATGTTTTGCTTTAGTAGGGGTTTTGTTTGTTTGTCAAATAGATGTTGCTGGGTATTTCTAGGCCACATCCCCATCTGGTGTAAATTGGTAAAGCTCCATTGACTTCAGTGGAACTCCCTCCGAGCCCGAGGGGAAAGAACCACTCTCTCAGCCTGAGTGGGCAGGGTCAGACCAAGCTGGCTCCACCCCCAGGAAGGGGAGGGGTGGGACAGGAAGTACAAAGGGTGAGGCTCTTAGCTCAGTCAGGGCAGCACCAGGGAGGGAGACAGACACAGACCGCTGGCTGCTCCCTCCACACCCTGCTGCTGAGCCAGCCTGCTGGACCCAGGGAACCCTAGTCTACAGGAAGGACTGGGGTTTTCAGACCTGCCTGTCGCCGAGTACCCCAAGGGACTGCCAGAGCCCAGCAGTGACCCGTGCCAGGCCGAGGCGGATGCCGAAGGGGAACCGGAGCTGCCAGTGGCCGAGTACCCCGGGGCACTGCTAGAGCCCAGCAGTGACCCATGTCTGGCGGAGGCAGACGCCGAAGGGGAACCGGAGCTGCCCGCGGCAGACGACCCGGACTCCTGCTGGTGCCCCCTTGCATGTGAGGTGCACCCCAGACTCTAGCCGGTGCTCCCCTGCCTGAGGGGTGCGCGACTGACACTTGCCAGCGCACCTCCCAACCCTAATTCCCCTGTCACCGGAAGGTGCAACCGAGGGCTTGCCGCAAGGGAGTAGCTCCTCGCCACCCCCAGCGGCTGGGAGGACCTACCGACCCTCGTACAGGAACTATGTCAGTTTTCCAGCTGGTGATATGGCCCGTTGTGCCTCCATTTATGCTTCTAAAAAAGGAAGATAATAATGCCAAGACACAGGTTGTTGTGTGGATGCATGAATTAATGGTTGCAGTTCTTTTCGGGGAGCGTGGGAATGGTGCTGAATTAATGCAAGATATTTTTTATAACCCTGGACCACAATCTAAATAATAAAAAATGAACAAACAGGCCAATCATAAAAAGAGAACAAATTGCCAAGTAAAGCAATTGAAGTTAATGGTATAGCTAAACTTGAGGCAGGCTCACTATCAAGAGAGGAAGTATTACAAGCTGCAGTAACCAAGCAACATAGGAATAAGGAGAGTCATGAGGGGACTGAGATAAGATTAATGAAGAAAAAGACTAGTAGAGCCAAGTGGCTTTTTCCTGTTTAAAAAAATAAAATCCTCATGTCCTTATCTGACTAGAAGATAGAGTGGGGAGGATCTTCAGCAGAAGAGTCACACCAAGTGATCTGAGAGCAAAAAGAAATAATGGAGAGAAAAGTAGTTAGGGAATCAGTGACCCAGAAACAAGACTTTGGGTTAAGTTCAGCTTCAGGTATGGCTTCAAACATCTTGGCCCAAGCCCATTTCTAGAAACACTGCAGAGGATAATCATGTCTTAAAGATGGATGTGGATGTTTCATTTGTCAGTCCAGAGTGAATAGGCTACAGGCTTCCAAGAACCCAAGGTACTTGCTCTTTTCACTCTTCCTGAAGTCAATAGGAGTCAAGCGTGCTCAGTATCTTGTAGGATCAGGCCCTTGGATTGTGTCACCACTGTGTCACTCCAGTGAACTGCTAATGGACATATTGCCTACTTACCTCTTATATAGTGTTTCATCAGTAGATATAGAAATACTTTACAAAGAAGGTCAGTATCATTATCCCCATATTCACATGAACTATTAAAAACAAAACAGTAACTTAGGTTCATCTACTCTATAATACCATTAGCAAGAATAGTGTTCATCTAGCATATTTCACTACTGCCAGATTAACCCCTTGTAGCAGTTAGCCGGCAAGATTCACCTTCTAACCACCTCTAGAGCCATTACGCTAAGAACAGATGTTTTAATTAACTTCCAGCTGCAGAATCTTTAATATTGGTGATGAAAGAGCCAGGAAAACCACAGCCTGACTTTAGCCTGATGCAATACTCATTGAAGTCAGTAGAAACATTCCCACTGACTTTCAGAGTCACTGAATTGGTGCTTTTCAGATTCGAGGCTGAGTTTACAGCTCTAGCAGTTATAAATTCAGCAGATTAGATCTGGAATCCTCTGGGAGACGATAAATATGGCACGAACTACTGTCTGTTAGTCACCTTTTGAAGCAGAATCTCCCTCCACGCAGGTTTGCATTGAGTAGTGTAACCTTTTACAAAGAAGTGTGGCACAAAATGTCATACTCTCAATCTGTGTGCACATATGGCTGCATAAAAATAACTCCTCTGAGCACCTCATAACACTTTACACATAGTTAACTAAATTTCATGACGTAGGTGACTATTATACCCTTTTTACAGCCAGGTAAACTGAAGTATAGAGGAAATAAATGCCCTACTCAGAGCCATAAATAGAACCCAGGAGTCCTGGCTTCCAAGTCTCTGCTCCAACCACTAGTCAATGCAACCTCTCAAAGACATTAGCATTACGTGCCATGGTGTAGGTAGAAAATAGCTGCTACCTACACCTGGGACTGTCAAGGTGGTCACTTCCAGAAGTTATATGCTTTATTGGAGCCATGAAGAGAAGCCTGTGCTGTACCTGTTCTGTGGAGAAGCAGGACCTAAGTCTCTAGGACCAGCTCAATAACCTTCCTGAATTTTATGTTATAAAGAATCAGGAGGAACAACTTAATTTCACCTACTACGATGAGGATTAATACCCGTCACCTATAAACAAGAGAGAGAGCCTAATTAGCTATTCTCTGTACCAGGGAAGTGATTAACCCATTGTCTCCTGGACAGAGAAGGTGGAGCTAGGAGGCTGTATAAAGAACTGAGGGAGCTGACCTGAGGGGAAAAGATCCAGGAGAGAAAAACACTAGGGTGAGTTGCCTCTTCTAAGGGTGGCCCTGGAGGGAGGTCTGGTAGGAAGCAGAGGTACAGAAGTAGGGTTAATTTCTGTGGTGGGGCCCTCGTGTGGATGGAGGCAATATGGAAAGGTTGGGCGTTGTCGTTCCTATTCCCAAACCTATAAGACTGACCTTGATCAACTAAGACACAGAAAAGGTGAATTACTTGTCTGCAGTCTCACTCTGTTAAATAAGGATAACAATTCTTTATTTTTAGAGTTGCTGTCAGGCTTAATTAGTGTTTGCAGCAAGTAGATACTGCAAAGGTTACCTACCACACTAAAGTGGCAGATAGATTGCTAAGATTTTTGGATGAATGACTAAGCATAGCTATTACTGTGCTAAAAAGATATATTGCGTTGTCTCAGGAGACATTTTCCTGAACATCTGAGTTGGAAAGAACTAGTGGAAACAAAGAAGAGATGTGAAATTCTTCCTAGCTCTGCTTTAAAACTGAAAGATTAGTCAACTTCGATAGATACTGTAGTGTGATTTCCTAGCCTGCTTCAGGCAATGAAAAGTATCACCCTATACAGTCAAGAGTTGCAGTTAAATATCTTCCAAGGATGGTTGCCGAGAAACTTTAAAATGCAGCATCCTTTGTGTTTTTTACACTGAGCCTCTTTTAACCCACAATAGCTATTCTCTCTCATGGCTTTCATTCTCTTGGTCTCTAAAAGAAGAAGGCAAAAGTTTGCAGAGTTAGCTGTAGTTTTCATCATAGCTTTTCTCTCTGTTAGCACATAATTTTATGTGGGTTAAAGCTCAGCATTTAAGCAGCATGCAATGTCCATGTATGACAATAAGAGTCCCAGGGAAGAACAGAAGATTTAGGCCCTAAAAATGAGCAGTGGGATTAACTGATTGTATACAATGTTACTGTGCTAGAAAAATGGCAAGAAAGGACTTTTATGAAAGCTTGCAATGTTCTAAGGTTACTCATTTGCTGGGGCCCGGGGCCAAAGCCAAAGCCTAAGCCTAAACCTCACTGCCTTTGCCTGAAGCCAAAGAACCCTGGGTGGTGGGCCACAGATTACAAGTCCCCCTGCCTAGGGCTGAAGCCCGTTGACTTTAGCTTTGGCACCCCTCTTCCTCCTCTCCCAACACCAATGCCCCGGGGCAGTTTAACATGTTGATTTGGCCTTCCTGCCTGGGCGGTGAGGCTCAGCCTGGTCATGCTTCGGTCCTCCATCCTGGGGTTGTGTAGTAATTTTTGCTGTCAGAAGGGAGTTGCCATGCAATGCAGTTTGAGAGTCCCTGCTCCAGGGGATTATTGTACAAGAGCAGAGGGCTGCACTAGATGAGGTAATCAGTCTTTCCCAACATTACTGTCTACGATTCTAAGTCATTAGAATGCTACTAAGGACAAGGTAGCGGAACAGATTTGGGAAAAGGATAAATTGCTGTAAAAGATATTCAACTACTAGGATCGCTGGTTTATTATGATGACTTCATGACAAGATTTCTTTCAGTTAATATAATGGTATGAGCTTTTTAGAATACTCAGAAATCATTGGCAAAGGGTAGTGCAACCAAATGAAAGAACACAAAGAGGAAAATGTCTTAGCAGCTGCTATCCAAATCAGTCTGTGAGATGAAAGCAAAACCAGCAGGCAACTTATTACAGGCCTTCTGTCAAAGATAACAGCATCCAGTGCATTCTTCTGCCACCTCCTTCACTCGTGGCATCAGATTAACTCACTCTGGTGTTTCATCAGCAGAAAAGGAAAAAGGGAGGTTTTAAAGGCAACATGTCAAACAGGACAGAAACTCAATAGTTCAGAGGGGAAGCAAGTGACAGATAGATGGGGCAGTACAAATAAAAAGGAAACCCCCAGTGTACTAGTCAAGATGAAGGAGAAACTGGAAAACAAGATTAGGGGAGTAAATAGGTGGATTGGAGGAGTGGGCCGGGTAGCACATGGATATGAAGTCAGCACTAGATGGCAGAGACTCTCCATAGCAAGTTTGGAAAAGCGGAAGGGTGATTTCTAGCAGGTGGAGGAGATGAATAGGAAGTTGATGATGGTGAAGAAGGATGTGTGATACGGTCCTATTCGTTAGAGCAAGACTCATGTGGGCCACAGCATCTGTAGATCAGGCATTTTATGGTCAGATTACATGATCCAGAAGTCTAAGGGCTTCTGCACACTCAGGCTTGTAACTGTCCTTGAGCCAGTTTTCAAGCCTGTTTGCACATGGGACAGTTTGTGTCTATGCTCGCAGTTGCAAACAATGTTACAACCCTGTAGCGATGCGAGACTCACCCATGCGGTACGCCTGCTGGTTGTCCGGGAATTAGCTCTTTTCCAGCTGGAGCGCCCTCTGCAGTCCAGTGTGTCACTGTCCGCTGGCCTCCGTGTCTCTCCTGGACCCTGGTGCCCTTTCACCTGGGGTGCTGCCCCCTGGCAATACCTCACACTCTGCCTCTGGGTCTCCCCTCCCTGGGGAACCCCCAATCCTCTAATCCTCACCTTGCCTCAGTCTATGGCTACTGCCAGTCATCATCAAGCCCTCTCTCCCTGGGGCAGACTGCAGTGTAAGAGCCAGTCATCATAGGCAAGGGGGTTTTGGACCTGCTGCTGTTCGATAAAAGGGGCCCCCTGCAATAAATTCTTCATTACTCCTGGCCTTGCTTAACTTCCTTATCTTCTTCAAGTATTGTTTGCCTTGTTCCCTCTCCTGTTTTTTCTCTACTTGACTGAGTAACTGTAGAAAGCAGTTTGCGCAAGGTCAGCCTGAGATGATACAGGAGACATACCCAGTGTCTTTCCTTTGTCTGTCTTAAACCTATAAATACTGATGTGTTGCTCTAATAAAGCTGCCACATGCCTCCGAAGCTACTAGCCTGAGGGGGGTGCGTGCCCTTTGATCAAAGTTACTTGGCCTCAGTGTGTTTCTTACATGGTCTCCGACAGTTTCGAGCTATAGCCCAACTCCGCACTACCTGGGTGTTGGAACGATGAGTAGGACAAGCTGATTTTTATCTAACGCTGCCTAGCTCCTGTACCCTCCTTAAGCCTCCCTTCAAGCCTGCAGCTTGGTGAATTGCTAGGCTGGAACTCCCCAGCTCCCTTGCCTCTTCCCCCAGCACTGTTCCACCTCAGGTATTCTGTCCTGCAGGCAGCCAGGCCCTGCTCCCTCCCAACCTGGAGAGAGACTGTTTGTGAGCCTGGCCACAGCCCTCTTATAAGGGCCAGCTGGGCCCTAATTGACCCAGCCACCCCAGCTGTGGCTGC
The DNA here is from genome assembly GCA_007922305.1 of Dermatemys mawii. Lineage (NCBI taxonomy): Eukaryota > Metazoa > Chordata > Testudines > Dermatemydidae > Dermatemys > Dermatemys mawii. The sequence continues at coordinate 13,800,523 of ML677344.1, read as the reverse complement.
TATTCCAATCAGCCTAGCTGACTGGCCCAGCCACAGCCATTGGCAGGGCTGCCTTTTAACTCTTGCAGGGTTGGAGTGGGTAACCACCCTGCTACAAGCCCCATTAAGAACTAGTGAACCCCATGATGCAGTCTGTAGCATGACACAGGCTAGTATGTTTGTTTAGGGGAAGAAATTACCCATCTGTAGTAGAGCATCAAACCCTGCTCTCTACTGCTCTGATGTTGGTGCATGAGAGAACCTTTTTAAAAGTGAGTGTTGTTTGTGTGGCATCTGCTCCAGAGAGAAGAGGCACTCCACTAATATGTGCTTAAGAATTGTAATGGATGGGGAGAAGAATGGAAACAAAGAGCCACAGCTGATCCAGGATTATTCAAGACCTTGACTCTCCTGCCAAAGAGGACAGCTCAGACATACTTGGGCATGTGACCAAGTCCTTGTGTGACTTCAGAAAGTTAACATGTAAGGTGGAGGGGAACTTTTATATTGCTAAATGCTTCAGATTAGTGAAAAGAGGAAACAAGGATACAGGAAGTGATGGCGGTCTTCTTTTTTATTTAATTGGCATGTATCGACCAATGGTGTAAGAGCAACAGGAAATCCTGTTTGAGGGTCATAGAGTGCATGTGTTCCCAAACCAAACTCTCAAAAGAGACGTGATGGAAGTGGGAAAGTCCTTTGGCTAACATGGACGTCTCTGTTTTGTATTTGACCTAACTCAGGGTCAGAACAATGGAATTCAAATCCGGAAAGAGATCCATATACAAAGTTCCCCAAATTTTACAGTGCTTTCTGATTTGCTTTTTCTAGTTCAAGACCATGCCATGGTCCTGGGAGCCATATCCAGCAGTAAACAAAAGCTACTTTCAGATAAAGAAAGGAAAGAAAAGGAGACTGGTGACACCAAAAAGCACAAGATACACAGTCCTGCCACTTCATTGCACCATAACCCACTTCTGTCAACAAATCCCCCTTCTGACACACACACACATACATCAGGGCTTCGGCTCTGGACCCCAGCAAGACTAATGCCAGCCCTTGGCAACCCCATTAAAATGGGGTCGTGACCCACTTTGCAATCCTGACCCACAGTTTGAGAACCATTGTACTAGGTGATTAAGCAGCAGCATGTTACATCAGTTTTCTTAATGTCTTTAGTTAATGTAATAATTTCTGTACCACCATAAAGGCACATGGGTTAAAGAAAGAGCAAAGTCCCTGCCCCGGAAATCTTACAAGCTCTTCAGCACAATAGGGTAGATCACAGTGAGCAAATAGAGTCCCAGCTGGTGACTGTAGCTAAATTGTGTTGGGGAAGAGTTGACTGACTTTTCCTTCAACATCTCCCCAATACTTTCAGTTCAACGGCTCACCTTATGATGATGGGCATAGTACAAGAACCTGAATAGAATAATTAAAGATGTGCCAAAAAGGGAATCTCATACTGAAACTCCTTTGAGTTTTAAGAGGAGAAGGGGTCATATTTGAATCTCCAGATCCAAACAGACCCTGTCTTTAAGGTACTTATATGGTCACCATTACTGTAGTATCTGAACACCTCCTAAATTTTTTAAGTATTTATCCTCACAGTGCCTTAGTGACAGAGTACTGTTATCCCCATTTTGCAGATAGGGGACATGAGGCACAGAGGGCCAGATCCTCAGAGGTATTTAGGCTCCTAACTTCCATTGAAATCTATGGAAGTCAGGAGCCTAAATACCTTTGAGGGTCTGGGGCAGAGAGACTAAATTCCTTGAAGAAGGTCACACATGAAAACCATGGTAGATCCTGCAGGATTTCTACCTTCCAAGGAAGCATAAAACTCACCTGGATTGCTAATCTTGAGATTTCCACCATGTTGGAAATCTTGCACAAGATCAGATCACCTGATTTTTTTACTTAAACCTTAAACCAAATCTTATTTTTTCTCAAATTTGCACTTCATCCAGAATCACATAGCGCTTCCTCAGCTGGTCTCTACTAATAACTTTTATATTAATGTAGTCTTGGCACTAAGTTCTACAGTAGTCAGAGTGTGACCTCTGTCCTAGAACACTCTGGTTAGTTGCAGTGGTGCAATGTAAGTGTTTGTAATTTTTCTGTAGAAGCTGCACATAATTATTTAAGGTTATAGGTTAATACTACTGGCTGGGAAGTTACTGTTGCAGTGGATTCCCTCTCTGTCATGCAAACACAGTCATTATCTCAATTTTCCTCCCTTTTGCCTCTGGCTACACTAAAGCTTCACCCCTTCCAGGGTACGGAAAGCCCCAAATAACAGAAATTCAACCCCTCAACCAGTCTCTCTCTCTCTCTCTGATCTGGGGATCTTCTTCCATTTCCTGGGCATAACAGCAACAATTCTCCCCTTGCTGCTGGTGTGGAGGGGAGCTCCCATCTGTCTTTGCCAGAAAACCGAGTTTGGTCCCAGAGAAGGAGACAACGCTCAGTCCATCTCTTTCACATATCTCTTCCACTGAACACTCCACAGACTGCTGTGTGGGAATCCGCTCACGGAATCCCATATGCCCTCATCTTGCTGGGGCTGGACCACTCTGGCATGTACTCCAGATGCAGACTTCAGTTTGACGTCCATCTTTGCAGTTGGGACCCCACAGTCCAATTGCCTAGGCCGTGAGCTAGTGCCATCTCTTCCAAACCTCTCCAGTAGCTCTTCTTCATTCCGCAAAACCCCTCTTATGCTGTTTGCCTTCTGGATTACAGTTTACCTCTTTAGAGGCACATGATAATGAAAACCAACAGACACCAGACAGACTTTATACCATTACTCTTAGGTGGCATGAGAAATATACAGATCTATACAAAATTATAAACAGCTCGAAATCCATTTCCCTGCCTCAGGTTCATCACCACTCTGCAGAGTTCTTTGTGTGATAAGATGAGGGCCTGAAACATAAACCCTTGTATCAGAGGCCCAGTATGAGACCTAAGGCCTGAACTGAAGCAATGGGCAAGACTTTGCTAACATAAAGCAAAGTTAAGCTATGAGCCAGAGGCAGGCCCTGCTCATAGAAGCTAGCAAGAAGAATCCGAATGTTGCAAATATACACATATCTAAAAGGTACTAAGCACTTAAAACATGTGCCAGGATGGGACCAGAACATTCTGGTACTATCACATTCCATACAGATAACAAGGAACATGCTGACCCATCCTAAAGATAGGGGCAGGAGAGTAATATGATGGATAGGGTTGTTTTGTTCGAACCATCATGTACAAGACGAGAGGCGGCACCTTGACACATAGAGCAGTTGCACCTCTATAGGTCAGGAGTGAGGTGTAACTTGATTGTACCTGTGTATAAAAATGTACCCCTGAAGGGTTGTCTTTGTCTAGCCTAAGGGCCAGTGGCGAATCCTGCCATGGACTGAAGCTGTCCATTGTCAGGGGGCACATATTCATAGCATGTCCTGTAGAGTCTGTGGAAAACTATTACTGTGCTTCGTTTGACAATAAACCTGGCTGGGTGCCTTCGTATGGGAGTCTGTGGTCATTGGGGGTTCTCTCAGGGTCTGCTGTGTCAGCAATCTGCAGAGCCAGGGCAGCACACAGAGGGAACTGTTATCATCATTGAACAGAGCAGAGTATGACACTGGTGACGTCTGATGACATCCCTCAGCAGATGCAGTACCTCCTTTTAGGATGGGTGCATGGTTCAATTGTGGGAGGTCACCTAAAATAGGGAGTATCATTAAAAAAAACTTTAAAAACTGGTATGGTGGCCTGGAATGGGACAGGATTTAAACCTTCATATTCATAGCTGTTTGATATGTGCTAAGCAAGACCCTGCTAGCAGAAAAAGACGTGGAGAGTTAATGCATCAAGCATGAATAGGCCCCTCCAATGCTTACAGGTTGATTTTTTAGGACCCTTGCCATGCACTCATCACTGGCCAGCATAGGGGAAAGGGAAAACAATCTCCACAGTCTCTGTTGTCCCACCTAGTGGGTCAGGGACAGGCCAGATCCCTTTCCAAATTAGGCCTTCCCCTCTGGTGTGTCTCACAGACCTGGTGAACTCCTCCTGTGTCAGATAGGGAGTTTGGGGGAAAAGGGGAAACCTGGGCCCATCCTCTACTCCAGGTTCCAGCCCAGGACCCTGTGGATTACAGCAATCTACAACATCTTCTGTAATAGCTGCATGACAGCTACAACCCCCTGGGCTACTTCCCCATGGCCTCCTCCCAACGCCTTTTATATCCTCACCACAGGACCTGCCTCCTGATGCCAGATAGCATTTGTACTCCTCAGTCCTCCAGCAGCTTGCCCTCTCACTTCCCATTCATTGCACACCCCTCACTGATTGAAGTGAGGTCTTTTTTAAACCAGGTGCCCTGATTAGCCTGCCTGTCTTAATTGATTCTAGTAGCTTCTTAATTGGCTCCAGGTGTCCTAATTAGCCTCCCTGCCTTAACTGAAACCACCCTGTAATCATACCCAAGGAAAAGGGACCTGCGTAATCTGGGGCTAATGTATCTCCTCTCGATCACTCTCCTGTAGCCATCTGGCCTGACCCTGTCACAATTTACATAACTGTACCTCATTTTCAGCTTCATACTAGATGAGATATTGTAACCCAGACTTCCTTATCTCTGCCCATGTACAAGATGGTTCTGCAAAAAAATTTTCAGTAAATTGCAGGAAAACTCCAATAACGTTAATGCTTCATGAATAATCTTTTGTAAGAGCCAATTAGCTTTGTTGCTAATGTTGCAGTTGCAAGAAAATGAGGTGTCATGTATGCTGCAGACAGTGTGCTGTGGCAGGAGCATTTTCTTGTTGGGAGGCCTATATAGATTTTCATAACGCATTATGAGGATCGACAGACATTTCTGGAATGCTGCTCTCCACAAGATATCAAGGCACTTATCACTGTTGTGTATCACTTTTAATGAGAGCCACATAAATTGTAGACAGTATATAAAGAGCAAATGTACATGCCGAATGGCAAGCAGCCCAGATTTCCAAAAATCAAAGCAAGCTATGCCACCATCTCCTCCATGTGCTAAAGGCTTTTTAATAGAACAATGTGTTCTGCAATGGGGAGAGCACAGAGGAGTGGCATAAAGCACTCTAACTAGACTCATGTTAAAAATATGTGTAATAGCTAGATTGTGCAGCTACTCTGAGGAGTGGGTTGTTATTGCAATGCACAGGAGTGCAGAGAATGTGCTTTGGCCTGTACAACACAGAGCGAAGAATTTATAGTCTACTTATGAAACAGTGCACAGAGCACATTGGGAAATCCAGCTGAAGGAATTATTTGGACTGGTATTTTGCATGTTTGTTTTTATATTATTGTCTCACATCATGTGAGTGTTGCAGAAGAAATGAGTCTTTAAAAGACACTTGAATGGAGCCAGTGTGGCAGCATGGTTACTGGGATGGGGAAGCGTCTGGGATGCTGGCTTCCTTACCTGGTCACTGCACGCATGCAGCTATTGACTCTATTTGGAAGCTTTCCAGTTCAGCTGTTAATATATTGCCCATCTCCAAGTAGGGAGCTTTTAAAGGGATAGCCCTAATGTTTGAAGCTTTTTCATAGATAGGCATTTATTACTCTTCACCCCCAGTCCTGATTTTTCACACTTGCTAGCTAGTCACCCTGTCTCCAAGGGATGACGGTAACAACTCTGAGAAAGGGGTGCTTTCTCCCACCTCCAAGAACTCTGGCGGGTGATGCGGGTATCAGGTCTGACCTCAAACTCCCATCAAGGCCAATTCCTTTGACTATGCTACAGACCCTTCACTTCCATCTATGGACTGGTCTGTGTCTGACTCTAAGGCTCAAATGACACACTTGCTTCAGGATACCTAACTCAGCGGTCTCCCCAGGGTACTTGTCCAAGCTGTCTGTCTGTTGCTTTAGCCCTCTTCTTCCAAAGCTTTTACTCAGCCTTCGCACTGGAGAGATCACAGCACTTGCTCCTTTTCCAATTGCTCTCCTGACTCTTCACTGGGGAGACCAACCAGTTCTTCACTTGGAGGAAAGGGAATTGGTTAGATCCCTGCCCCATTTTCCAGCATGTTTTACTGTCCCAGCTTCCAACTTCCAGGCTTCGCTCCAGACTGCAAGTCCCTTTAACCTTTTCCATTTTTTCCCTTATTTCTTTTAATTAGTTGCTGTTTAATAAACTATTTTTGCTTTGAACTATATGTGCTGATCAATGGGTCAGAGAAGTGTCCAGGATGGAGAGAGTATCTTGGAGTGGGGACACCCTACCCCCTACCCTAAGTGACCACAACAAGATGGGGGTTGAGCTCCCCAGGAATCCTGGGCCTAGCCTTGTCAGGCTTACAAGGACTCTGCCACACAAGAGAGTGGAAGGGGAGTCCAAAGTCAGGCAGGCCTTTGGGTAAAGGGAGTCAGAGTGAGGACTCAGATCCTTTCACTTGCCAATTCCACTGGGGTAGTGCATAAACCAGAAAAGTTCCCCACAATAGTGGGATCAACCCCTGCTTACATATAATTTTAAAATAATCCCAACAACATAAAAGAACTCATCTGAGCTAAAGGGGTCAGTATGGTACAATGTGTAGACACCTTCTTGGAGATAGATGACCTGGTTTTATTCCCATCTCTGCCACTGACTCACTAAATAAGCTTGGACAAGTCACTTATTCTGTGCCTCAGTTTCCCTGTGGTTGCTTGCTGCGGCTTCCCATTTTCATAAAGTGCTTTTAGACTTGCAGCTGAAAAGTGATGTATGTGTTAGTTATTATCCTTAAATTAAAATACATTTAATTCAGCTTTATTATCCCCGTCCACCCTTCACATACAGGCCATCTCCAGTTAACACACAAAACATACTTGTCTTTCTGATATTATCTTCAAGGCCAGTCTCAGATTTTTATGTAAAGTAATAAGTACTTGGAACGTCTAGATTCCCTTGGCCTGTGACTGCAATTCTCCCCACATGTAGCTAACCATAGGACAAAGAGAAACAAAACAATGTTGCAGAAATTTGAGAGGCATTAACAGTAAAGGAGATTAGAGAAAAACATTCAATGATACATGACAGTGTCTTATTTAAACAGATTGAAGTACGAGAACACTTTACCAAGTTCCATAATGTTTGCATCTTCAGGTTCCCTGAAATAGCTGAGGATGAGGAATTGTATCATTCAAAGCTGACATCTCTGAATTTGATTAGTGATTGTAACTCTCATCCCTTCAAATATCCAAAATATTTTGTGTTCTATATAGGGGCTTTCTGCCAAAGCCTCCAATAAACCAACATCACAAACTATTATTGTAACTGCTCCAAGATCATGAGAGCCAAATTCTGGAGAAAATGAGAGCAACATTATATTTCAGAATAAAAAGATTCATATATTTCCAGATGTCTCACAATCCTTTCAGGCTCAGTGAAAGAAATTATCACTTGTGACAAAGCAGATTTTATAGCCCTGGGCTTCAGAGTCACATCAAAAATATGTCTTACTCATTCTCATCAACAGAATGATCTGTTTTATGATTCTGATGAAGCTAAAATTATCTGCTCTGAAGATTAACTGCATAAATTACACTGCTGTTATAGAGCATATGTGATTGCAATTCTTAATTTCTGTAGTTAATTACCTGCTTTAATAATCAACTATGTCTGAAAAAAGTCAAGATGATCCTTAAGTTCTGAGTGATCATGTAAGAAAAAATATAGATGTATAGAACTTGTTGTTCACCTTGAAGCTCAGGATGATTTTGAAGTCTTATCTCCAAGATCCTAGAAAATAACAATTAAAAAGGGAAAGTTTTGAAATAGGACATTTGCATCAGACACACTTTATCCTAGATTCTGAACGTGAGGCGGCAGTTATAGTCTTTATACTTGTTAGTACTTTTCTTAGCGCACTGGGACCATAAGGCCTGACTGGAATCCTAAAGCACTGCAGCCATGGAAATATTAAATGACATGCACACACTGCTGTGTGACTCTGGGAAAGACGTCTGTGCACTTGGGGCCCCCATTTGCAAACATGCTGTTTAACGGATTCTTTAAACTGACAACATCTTGTTTCTAGTGCAGAATTTCAGATAAATATTCATTGTTCTTGTTCCCACCAAGGAGGGAGCTCCATTATGTACAGGGCAGTGGAGCTGAGCAGTATTTAATGATCCATTGACAAGAATCAGCACATTGTGTTCTCTCTCACACACAAAGATACAAAGTGTGACAATTATTGCTTCCCTGATGCCAAGAGTCTAGTGTTCAGGAGAATGCACTGCACTCTCCTGAACAGCTCTCATGGCATCCCATAATGGTTCAGTAATTCTACCTGCTGAAACATTGATCCTCAAATCTCCCTCCTCTATTCCTCCTTCCGTGTTGTCTCTGCTGTCACTTTTGGACTTGTCTCTGTGGGAATACTGAGGAAAACTAAGCCTACTTATTTTTTTAAGTGGCATACTTAAACTGCATTAAGCCCAAATATGGATGCTCTTATTCAGAATTAAAGTGATCTTAATTCAATTTAGCTTAATTAAGTTAACTATATTGAATTAGGCCACTTCTGTTCTGAATAAGCTTATCCAAACAGGAGTTTGATGTGGTTAACTAATCCACTTTATAATCATAAATTTATTTAGTTAGGATTAAGGATCCTGAATGTCCTTTTTGCAGCCAAGCCCTAAATATTGCCTACAGGGCTTTAAGTTTTAAACCCTTATTTTAAGGAAAATAAGTTACAAAATGATAGATACAGTGAGTCCTCTGATAAAATGTGTGTCATATCCTGACAGATTTGAAATACAGTAGAATCTCAGAGTTACGAACGCCAGTGTTACGAACTGACCAGTCAACTACACACCTTATTTGGAACCAGAAGTACACAATATCAGGCAGCAGCAGAGAGTGGAGATGGGAGGAAGCAAATACAGTACAGCACTGTGTTAAATGTAAACTACTAAAAAATATAAAGGGAAAATTTTAAAAAAAGATTTGCCAAGGGAAGGAAACTGTTTCTGTGCTTGTATCATTTAAATTAAGATGGTTAAAAGCAGCATTTTTCTTCTGCATAGTAAAGTTTCAAAGCTGCATTAAGCAATGTTCAGTTATAAACTTTGGAAAGAACAGCCATAAAGTTGTGTTCAGAATCACAAACGTTTCAGAGTTCCAAACAATCTTCATTCCCGAGGTGTTCGTAACTCTGAAGTTCTACTGTATTCTTGCTTTACTGAACATTTGATTTCCACCTCCTCGACCCAACAAGTGCTAGAAAACATCTTCTCCTCTGTTTCTGTTCCTAACAATGCCTTTTCAGAAGAGCTGGCATGATAGAAGTGCTCTCTCACGTGACCAGTGGCATTTGTTAAGTCTCATGGCATTTTACTGTGCGCACAGACCTTCCTTCTGCTCCAAAAGAAGCTAATGGCAAGACTCCCCATTGACTTCAGTGGGAGTGGGATTAGGTCCCCTGTGACATTTTCCTTCCGCCTCCAAACTTCTTTGCTGACTGAAATTTTTGTGACATGATGCAGGCCAGAGTGCCCACTTTTTTACAAGGCTTATTTACAAGACAGCCTATTTGCCAGCCAGGTTCTGGTAACACTTTACTGGAGGAGTTATCAACTGGCTTTTGCAGAAAGGCCATGACCCTGTGAAAGAGCTTTGGTAGCCTTAAGCTCCCCAGGCAGGCTAACTATCAGACTACTTTACATTCTAGCACAGACCCCGTGGTGGAGACTTGATGTCTGTGTTTTAGGAGAGCATTAAAAGCGACAGCGAGCCTTTCACCTCTAGGCTGCCAGATCAAAACCAAATCCAGGGCAGTGACAAAAGAAAGCTGTCCATCCCCTAGCTCTTCAGTAACCAGCGTGAAATAAAGCTAATGCATCCTTGTCCTATTCTCAGCAAGTCACCATTCTCACTTGGATCGAGCAAGGATGGAAATGGAATTATTCTCTCACTCACAGCATCAATACCTCCAGCTCAGAGCTAAGGGGAAACTGAACAAGTACATTCGCTGCAGTTTTGCTTAGGGACTAGGCAGGAAATACATCCAAGTGACTTAGGCTATGTCTACACTGCTTCTCCTGCTCATGTGCACATCGCGCTAGGTCTCATGGAGCTAGTACAAGTATAAATAGCAGTGTAGCCAGTAATGCAAGCAGCAGAGGCATAGCTCCTCTGTGGTGAGTACAAACTCACCTGAAACTGGGGGGTATATACTCGTCACAGCTCAGACATGCCCTTGCTACTGCTACCAGTGCTAGTGCAGCTACACTGCAATTTATACTCACAGTAGCTTGATGAGAACTAGTCATGAATGCATACACACAAACGGGAATCACAGACCAAGGTTGCAGGATAGACAGCCTTAGATATGGTGTCTTTGGAGTCTATTGTAAACCGTCTAATGCAGTGATACTCAGACTGGGGCTCACGAGCCACAAATGGCTCTTCAATGTGTCTCTTTGTGGCACATGATATTAAAACAGTGTGTGACTTAATTATTAACCAACCTAAGTTATTAATGGATCAGGATGCTTTCACTGTGTTAATAACCACATGCTGGGAGAATATTTCCCAGCATATTGTTTAAATATGGATTGTGACAAAGTTCCGAGTCTGTATTTGTGGGTCTCGCGCTTCCTGGCAGATTTAGGGGCCTCAAAAACTCATCTAGGCCCCAAGGTGACCTCCCTTTCTCAGTAACTAATTAGGGGAGGCAGAAAGGGGGAGCCTGGGCCTGCCCTCTACTCCGGACTCCAGCCCAGGGACCCTAATAGTATCAGCTAAGATGGCTGACCTTTTAGGCACAAAACAATTCCCTGGGCTACTTTCCCACAGCAGTCTACTCTTCTTCAAATTCCACTTCACCCTTACCTCGGGGTCTCCTTCCTTGTGTATGATATGTTGTCTACCACTCAGTCTCACCAACAGCACAACTTCCTTCCACAGCTCCTGACACCCACAGCCCACCTGACTAACTGGGAGGGTTTTTAACTGGTTTCAGCCAGCCCCTGATTGGCTTTAGGTGTCCCAATCAGGCTAGCTATTTCTGCTGCTTTCTAGAAGCTTCTTAATTGGTCCCAGGTGTCTTGATTGGCCTGGAGTAGCCTTTGTTTGGCTATCCAGGAAACAGGGACCTGCACATCCTGAGGCTGATATACCTGCTTTCCAGCATTCTCCTATATCCTTCTGGACTTACTCTGTCACAGGATATATAGTACTATAGGAAATGGAACAATGCATTCACGCTACGGTGGTTCTTTTGGGTAATGTTGATTGCTAATTTGGCTCCTGAATCACTGGAAATGGTTTAATCCTTGAGCCAAGTGTCATTTTATATTCCAATTATGGCGTTATCACCCACTAACTACCTTCCCTACTGAAAATCCCCCATGTAATTAAATTCCTCTATTTAATAGAAATACAGTAGACTCTTGATTATCCAGGATGATAGGGAAAAAATTAATCCTGGTTCATAAAATCCTGGATAATCACTATCCATAGGAAATATGGGGAGGGGGGATTAGTTCACCAGCCACCCTGTGCTGGGGGGAGGGGATGTTGGTTCACTGGCTGTCCTGTGCCCTGGTGGGGGTTTTTTTGTGTGCTTGGGACAGCAACAAAGCCAGAGCCGGCCCTGCGAGTTACGAGTATTTTTTTTTTTTTTGACATCCTGGTTAATCCACTTTCTGGTTAACCCAGTCTTGGATAATCGAGAGCTACTGTAAAAGCTACCAAATGAGTTTTTAACTTAATATAGAATTTTGTTTAGAATATTGATTATAGGCTACAATACCAACATCTGAGCACTGAGTCCATCCCACTTGCACTGAGGACAGAATAGTATCAGTACCGAAGACTCAGCACAAAAGTAGTGGTACAACTCAGCTTAAACTGACCTTTGTGTCACCCAACTCCTTCCATGCTGTGGTAAATATGTCTTGGGTCCAGCTCAGAAACAGACTAGAAAAGCTATTAAGTAATTTTTGAAGATGTTTTAAATTAAAACTAATGAATATTTTCCCCTAATAAGCCCCACATGTTAGCTAAATGCTCTGGATTTACAAGCAGAATGATACAAAAAATAGTTCCAGTAAAAAAATTTTAAGTCTACACATCATTCCTAAAATAGTTTTTTTCTGTCTCACATATGGCATATGCCAAGGACATCATGGTATGACAAAAACATTTTATTAGAACTTTAGGATGACACCAAAAAAATCTCTTATGGCTTCACTACAGGTGAGAATGTCTGTCATACCAAAGAAATGCTGATAAAACCTTCATACCACTCTCTACTGTCATGTATTACACACAATCCTCCTTAGTCACTTATCAGGAAAAGAATATCTTCCTATCAAAATACAGTAACCAGTGATTTCTGAATCCAAAGTTAGTGAATGTTGATGAATTTCAGTTACACATAATAGACAATGTCAAGAGATGTGAATTCTTGTATAATATAATCAGATGTTTAACTGAATATTAAAGGTGTCTAGTACTTTAAGTACAGCTGTACATATACATTGGTCTACATTCATGCTGTTAATTGCTTTATTTTTTTTTAACAAAAACATTAGACATCCAACAAAATCTTTGCATAAGAATATTAGCTTCCCTCCTCCACTATCCCCCAAACTTTATATAAACTCACTCAGCAGTTGTTTGTGGAGTACTTTCAAATCCTTAGCCAAAAAGCACAATGAGCCTGATTCATTGTCCCTCTGAGTTAATAGAAAGACACCGACTGATTTCAGAATCAAGCCTCATAGAAATGTGAAGTGTTGTTGCTAATTTTCACCCACTTTCTCATTACCACTGGCAAGAGCTCAGGCCACTCAGATGTTTTCTCTTCCAGTTTTGTTCTACCCTTTTTCTACTCACCTACACAAATCCACATTTAAGTAGCATCCAGGTAATACACCTTTCAGATGCCAGCTTCACCATGCAGAAATGGGAAAATTTATTCTTGTGGCTGAAGCATATGATTGGGCTGGAAAAGATCTGGGCTGTAGTCCCAGCTCGAGCAAAAACGTCCTGTGTGACCATGGAGTAGTCACTCAGACCAGAATTTTCAACTATGGTTGCCTAACTATGCACAACCAAGCTCCATATTTGAGCTCCTAAATGGGAGTTTAGGACACCTGTAAATCAGACCGTTTATTTATCTGTAGATGTCTAACTGTAGGCATCTATGTTTGGAAATTTTGGCCTAAACTCTGTCTCAGTTTTCATGTCTTTAAAAAGTCAGCTACTACTACTTACCTGCCTTCCTCACAGAGGCATTATGAGTAATTAACTTATGCTTATGATGTGTTTTTAGATTCTCAGATAAAAGATGCTATGGAAATATAAATCATCATTTATAAAATGTGACCAGTACACTGCTTTATGTCCTGATTTTATTGTATGAAGTACTGATGCCCCATTTAACTCCACTCCTCTCTCTTCTGCTTTGGGCTGTCCACCATTTCCTTTCACTCCAAGAAAACTGAAATGTTTCTACCCACCCGGCATGCTCTTTCCATTTTTTGAAAGCTTCTCTTGAAAAAGAAAGGGTGCATATTGAGATGGCATTTTACCAGGAAGGGCTAACAAATGGCAGATTAAGTGGCAACACGGAAAAGAATTTCAAGCATGTATTATACTTGCTCAGAGTTCAGCATGGAACTGTACTATACGCAGCCAGGCCTGGGAATTCCATTGCAAAGCAATTACAAATTCAAGGAGGATACCTTTGCTCTGACAATGGACCATGTTGACATTCTACAGTTCTCAGTGAAACAAAGCTCAGCATGGCCTTCTGGGAGAGCTGAGAATGTTCTGTGTTTTTGCTTCTTTTTATTTTCCATCCTCCTCCCCCATCTTCCATCAATCCCTCCATCCAGACTAACCAGGATTTACTCTATGTCAGTCTTGTAAAGATGCTGTAACAGGACTGGTTTGCTTCATCCCATATAATCCTTTCCATGTACCAGAATCTAAAACTAACCAGAACAGAATATCCAGGTTCCTCCTCTGCACTATACTGAGGTATAAAAGCAATGTGGTATATTATTAGATGTGGGTTTACCATATTGTGTCTTTAAAAACAAAAGTTATTTTGCCCCTTTGATGAGCTGGTTTTCTCTAGTTAAAATATGCCCCAATTATAACATCAAGGCACATGCCTTCAGAGAATGGGATTTTCAAAACCACTCAGCACTGGCCTAAGTCTGCTCCCACTGAAAGCGGTGACAAAACTTCCACTGATGCGACTGGGAGCAGTTAAGCTGATGCTGAGCACATATGAAAATTCCACCCAAGATGTCTACAAATTCCCTTGAGTTTATCATTGAAAACCTAGTGCATGCATAGGGGTTACAGTAAGAGGAAAGTGATCCCCCACTACCTCTTTTTAAACTTGCTGCATAAGCATGCTAGTAATTTGACTGATAATATATATATATATATATATATTTATACACACACCAGCTGGTTTGCCTACTGAAAATCTTCACTCCACCTGCCTTAACAGCATCTCTATATTTATATTAAGATGCTTTAGAATACCTGAGAGCTAAGGCCTCAGTTCGGGAAAGCACTTAAGAATGTGCTTTAATGGGGAATAAGCATGTGCTTATGTGTTTCCATGAATCAGGGACTAAATTCTCAAAACTGCACACTCCATCTTGCACATCTAAAAACAAAATTCAGTGCATGCAACATACTTTCACCCTGTTCTCCTCTGACTGTAACTGTTGTTGTCAAAGGGGTTATTTCCAATTTACACCAATGTAAGAGGAGGAAAATCAGGTCCATTATATTCTTTGTCATGAGACTTTATCCTGCACTTGCAGGAGATGGAATCATTGAGCCAAATTCCTCCCTTTATTTCAGTGGAGTTACACTCAGAATGAATTTGACTATGTGTTGTAATAGGTCATTTTCATCTCTGAGGTGATCCTATGACTCTTGTTTTGGAAATGCGTGATCACATGCAGTCGAGGATTTCCAGAAGCCAATCATCTCTACTGAAATACATTTGATTATCAGCAATGACAGTGGAGGAAAGAAAGCTGAAAGGAAATAAATGAAGAAACAGCATCAAGGATGTGGATACAACTGTGCTTGTATTTGAATGTCTTTACAAATAAGGAACAGCTAAAAGAGACTGAAGTTACAAACCCAGGTATGGTACAAGTACAAGAGTGTCTGCATTGAAATTCCATTACTTTTCTTTATTCACTGTGATACATTCAAACAGAAGTGCTCCGGCCAACAGTCACAAAATAAAGTAAATCTAGAATAAAAAAGGCAGAAGTCTGTCAAATACATATGGTGATTACTCATATTTTTAAAGCATTAGTAACTGTACGTATCTGAGCGCAAACACCCAGCAAGGAAGAGTTCCACAGTTTTGAACACTGCACCTGCTATCAAAAACATCTTTAGGCTACTCTAGCAAAAATGGTTTTCAGAACTAGAGCCAAAGCCTCTAGAAAGGTAAAGCACCCTCAGGAGTGTGTTTTCCCACATCACAAAAATTAGTAAAGTGAAAGAAAAATAAGGCTTAACTGAATTACAATTTTCCTATAAAGCTCAGGAACTGGCGTACCTAGACTCAGTCTTGCTCAGCTCAGCCATTTTGCTGGACAGCGCTGCACTTTGCCCCAGTAACATCTGTGCAGTGCATACATAACACGAGTTTAAGAAGTTAGCTGGAGATGCATGGATGGAATGGAGACTAGAATTTGAACCAGTGTCCACCTTCCTATTTAAACAGTGGCAACAGACTGCCATGACACCAGCCTAGCATTGTTATTGAAATACAGTGGTGTAATCCACCTGAGAAATATTACGTGTACAAAGTTCTTTGTTTTACTGACATTGTTTGCTGCGCAACAGTATTTGGCTGTGTTTTTCAACCCATAAAAAGGTCATTTTTGTTGGAATTATGATTTTGCTACAGTAAAATTACAGGCATCAATGTCTACAAGAGACACCAGTGCATCATTTTATTCATATTTCAGATTACATCCTACAATTTGGCTCTTTCAATTAGCCCTACTACAGCTGCAGAACTGGTGAATTGTGTGTGTCAAGAACTGCTCATAACTTGCAATTTTGAAAGAAAACTGCCCCAAATGCTGTAAGAAAAAAATAAGAAGTCAAGATCTGAGTTAAGGCACACTGTCAAAGTGGGGTGGCAGAGATATACATAGAAATCTAGTTAACACATCTTTTCTTTCTTTCTCATCCATCTGTGGGAAGAAGGGCACCAATTTTCAAGGGATGGAAGGAAAAATGCAATAACAAATACATCATCCTCTCTCCTATTTACTTTAAGGCCTTACAATTTAGGAACCCAAGAAGACTAAAGATGGGTTTTCTCCCCTTCCAAAGGGCTTGCGTTGCTGGAGGCGACGCTGACAGCTAGAAATTTTACATAATTAAAGATCTAGCTAAATCACAGAAAGAAACAACTCTCTTCCCCCATGCACCTTCTATGTATAGGGACTCTGTCATGTTAACAATTGTGGCCCAGATGCTAAAAATTTAATCCCATGCATAACTTAAGTGAGCAGAATTCAATGGCACCGCTTGCGTGACTCAAATTCCAGGCATGCCTGGCTTTGCATGATTATGGCAAAGATGTTTAAAAAGTATTTTCTTACCTACGTTACTCAGACAGCCTCAAATCACTCAGATGTTAAATTTGGAAAAATCACATCTATTTATTTACCCTTTATGTTATTGGCATGACATTCATCTTCAGCAATGTGAGCTTAGTCTCTCCTGCCCTCTGATTCTCACACATTTGCACAATACCCAAACATTTGGGTGGCAAACACTGCAGGTGGGGGGTTGCTGTTAAATACCCCTTTTTACCTCTGACATAGAATTATTTTCGTTTAATATTTCAGATTAAAACATTCCTATTAATCCTGTGTTTGGGGTACTAACAAAGCAGGTGTGAGTTACCCGGCAACATTCCTTTCATACAACTCTTTGGAGATCCGTCAGATTTTGCATTGTTTCCCAATCCCCAGATTAATCTTAATTTGCTAGAACTGCAAAGTCAGCAATTCCACCTGAACTCTCCCCTCCCAACAATTTTTCTTCCTCCTCAAATTAACATTTTCTAACTGCAATTATGTCACACAATCACCTTCCAAAGAACAAGGTGGCCTGCTTGTAATTTTATAAATTATGTCCAGGTGTTTCAAAGTAGAATCACACATATTCGTAACAATAGAAGTTTGGCTTCTCCTTGGATAAGTAATTAAGGCTATTAAGTGCTTTTTGGAAGGTTCATTGTCTTTATCCATCCCTACAGTCAAGATAGTTGCCTTTGATCCAGTAACAGATCTGTGCATATTTGAGGGGTGTGATGCGAACAGCCACATTGAAATCCTGTGGGGAACCATTCATGTCCACCCACTGATGCCCTGAAAATATTCCAATAATTTTACGCTCCCATTTTTGATGCTGTCTCTTCCACATCCTCACATACACCCCAGAACCGCTGGCCCCTGGCTGGGCATCGCACTGCTGATACAAGAGGTCAAACGTTTCATCTTTGACATCACAGAAACGGTAAACCAGATTTCCCGGACGATCATTGTCATAGCCAGAGAAGTGAATCCTCCCTCCAGGCAACTGTCTAGCTGGTGGGCTCACACCTATCTTCATAAATTTTCTTTTGTGTGGCTTCTTGAGCTCCAACAGGGCATAGTCATAATCCATGCCGATATCGTTGGCATTTCCTTTGATCCATCCTTTAGGGACATGTGTCCGTTTCACTCGGATCCACTGGAATTTCATTTTTTGAGGCATTGCTGAGCTCGTGATATTAGCCCCTTTATTACCATCTTTCACTTTAGGCTTCAGGAAGCCCACCCTCAGTTTCTGGGCTCCTTTGACATAACTTTTGCCATCGTGGATGCAGTGAGCTGCGGTAAGGACATGCTTTTCTGCCACCAGTGTCCCCGTACAACCTGTGGACAACTTCACTGAAGTGGAGAAAGGGTAATTCAACAAGAAGTCCTTGCCAAAAATGTTAAACCTGCTGTCATAGCCATAAATCTGCCTCTTTGTTCGAGATCTGCTTTGTGACCCATCACCGCCCTGGCTGATAATGTAAATGCCTACTTCAGTTTCTACAAGACTACCATTGGCATACAAGGTCTCATAGGACAGGTAGTCCTTCACTTCTTCATATGTCGGCAGCGGGGAACGCTTGTGGCACTCTAGGCCGCAAGAAGATACCACCTCCAGTTTGGTTTCTGCATCAAACTGTGGTTTGTCTAGAGTAAGGGTAGATTGTGGCAGGATTACTGGCACTTTGTAAGATGGCCAGGTTGGTTTCCAGCGGGAATTGGAGGGTAGAACATCCTTAACGGTGCACAGGAAGAGGATTAAAGTTGGCACACCTGCCATGCTGGACACCAATCTGGGGAAAGAAAGGAATCCTCTGGTTATTAAAGCAAACATTCATTCATCATTGCAAAGCAATAGCTTGCTAGCCAAACAAAATGCCTGGCATTGTTCTGAAATGTTATCCCTACTTAAGGCTAAATCCTGATCCTATTGAAGTCAGTGCACAGGATCAGGCGATTTGTAACTGGGGGAAGGAAACGTTCTGTATACTAAACCATAGCTCACTTAAAGCTTGTACTTGACCTTGGGATTACTTATGTGGTCTACTGCCAGTCCTGAGATATCAGCTGATTGTTTTTCCGTTCTTAGCAACGGTAACATTGTAGGTATAGCACAGTTTTATGTCAGGCAGCCTAGATCACACAGCCTACAGGCTCCACTTCATAAGCCCCCTAAGAAGAGTTCCCTGCCCCCAACCAGTAATTTTAATGGTCCCAATTGTTTCAAATTCCTCTTTTACTGGATATTAGGCTGTCTGCTAAGGTTCATGTAGACATTGTAACTAACCCCTCAGGCTGACACTTTCAAATCTGGGTGCCAAGATTAGGAATCTAAATCTAAATTTAGCTACACAGTTGTAAATAGGTAGCCTCCGGGTTCTCCAGAGGAGCTGAGCACCAGCATCTCCCATTGACATCAGTGTGAACTGCAGGTACTCAGCATCTTTAGAGGAGCAGGAAAAAATGCCAGGCTATTAGCATATACCTGCATTCAGAGGCTACAGTGAACTGATTTATAATCCATTGTTTATATTACAGTAATCTGTAGAGGCCCTCACTGAGACCTGGACCCCACAGTGCCAGGCACTATGCAAACAAGCAGTAAATAGAGGGGCCCTGCTCCAAGGGGCTTATAATCTTGGTTAACAATTAATCAAGTGGATGAAGTAAATACACGGGTCACAATGTTTCTGTAGCATCGGTATATTAGAGACTTGCTTCCTCTGCAGTTTAAGACAGAGGAGGATTTCTAGTCCATCTCACATACTTCACCCCTTACGCTTGCATGGGGAAGGTCCGGCTATTATGTGAGGGTAGCTAATGAAGAAAAGATTATAGGTACTGAAGGAACGTTCAGCTAACATATTGCCTTATTCCACAGCAAATTAAATTAATTAGAAATGCAAACCAACCCTCTCACAGCGCAGAAGGACTGTAAATGTGTTTATGAACCACAGGCAGAGTGTCTCAAGCAGCAGAGAACAAAGAAAATATGTAACTGAAGTTTATTTGAAAATTAGCCATACAGCTGAATCGCTGCAGGAGCTATAGTCCTTGGTGCGAGAAGGCAGGCAGGGCTTCTCTTGAACAAGGATTATACAAACAAAACATCCCAATTATGTATTGAGCTTATGTATATTGAAACCCTGCTGGTTACACTGATAATGGCTGCATGATCATTCCTGAAATGCCTGAAGTGAATAAACTACAACAAACGATTGCAGAAGGTGTCTAAGAACTAAAAATAAAATAAGTCTCCCCAACTCATTACAGAACAGTTCTCTGTTCCTAGGCTGTGCTGGGGAGCACTTCGAGAACCATGGGCTGGCAGAGGATAAAGGTGTCTGATTCAAATATTATTTCTGGATAATTTTGTAGTAATTGATGCTAAGACAAAGGTAGGCAAAGCTCATCTTTCAGAACGAAGATGATATATTAGGGAATTGTCAATATGACTTTTGTAAAGGGAAATCATGCCTCACCAATCTATTAGAATTCTTTGAAGGGGTCAACAAGCCTGTGGATAAGGCTGTTCCAGTTGATATTATGTATTTGGACATTCAGAAAGTCCCTCACCAAAGGCTCTTATGCAAAGTAAGAAGTCATGGGCTAAGAGAGAAGGTCCTCTCATGGATCAGTAAGTGGTTTAAAGATAGAAACAAAGAGTAAGAATAAATGGTCAGTTTTCACAACAGAGAAAGGTAAATAACGGGTTCCCTCAAAGATCTGCACAGGCACCAGTGCTGTTCAACATATTCAAAAATGATCTGGAAAAGGGGGTAAACAGAGGTGGAAAAGTTTGCAGACAATACAAAATTACTCAAAACAGTTACATCCAAAGCGGAGTGTTAAAAGTTACAAAAGGACCTCACTAAACTGCATGACTAGGTGATAAAATAGCAGATGAAATTCAATGTTGGTAAGTGCAAAGTAATGCTCATTGGAAAACATAAAATCCCAACTATATTACAAAATGACAGGGTTTAAATTAGCTGTTACCACTCAAGAAAGAGCTCTAGGAGTCATTGTGAATAGATCTTTGAAAACATTTGCTCAATGTGCAATGGCTGTCAAAAAAGCAAACAGAAAGTTAGGAGCCATTAGGTCAGGGACAGATAATAAGACAGTAAATATCATAATGCCACTATATGAATCCATGGTATGCCCATACCTTGAATACTGCATACAGTTCTGGTTGCCCCATCTCAACTACATATATATATTAGAATTGGAAAAGGTTGAGAAAAGGGCAACAAAAATGATTAGGGGGATGGAACCACTTCCATATGATGAGATTAAAAAGGACTGGGACTGTTCAGTTTAGAAAAGAGACAACTCAGAGGGGATATAATTGAGGTCTATAAAATCATGAATGGTGTGAAAAAAGTGAACAGGGAAGTGTTATTTACCACTTCACATAACACAAGAACCAGGGGCCATCCAATGAAACTAAGAGGCAGCGAGTTTAAAACAAACATAAGGAAGTACTCCTTCACACAACGCACAGTAAACCTGTGAGATTCATTTCCAGAGGATGTTATGAAAGCCAAAGGTATAACTGTGTTCAAAAAAGAATCAGATAAGCTCATTGAGGAAAGGTCCATCAATGGCTATTAGGCAAAATGGTCAGGGATGCAACTAAACCTTGAGTGGCAGAAGCTGGGATTGGACAATAGGGAATGGAGCCCTTAATAATTGCCCTGTTCTGTTCATTCCCCTGAAGTATCCAGCCCTGATCACTGTCGGAAAACAGAATACTGGACTAGACTGACTATTTGTCTGACCTAGCATGGCCTTCTTACATTCAGGACATAAGCTGTGTTTCACAGCAAGTTAGATTTCTGCCACACCCCTAGATAAGCAGATAAGACATGTGTAGATTATAGACTTGGAGAATGGGGGCTGAGCATAGAGCCCCAGTTCCTAGCCCCAGAAGTGGTTACACGATATTCAGAAATAACTAGTGATTTGGGGTGCCTTGATTTTTGAATGCCAAATTATAGACACTTTAAAGGTGCCTGATTTTCAGAAAGTGTTGAGCCCCCATCCTCTGAAGAGTGTGTGATGTTAGGCACCCACCATCATTAGTCACTTCTGGAACATCTGGAAAAGCTTAGCCAGCCTTGAATATCAATAATAATCACAAAATCGGAGACCTCATAAGACTGGGAAACGGCTGCTCTTTTATTCAGCTAGAAATGTTGACTTCTCAGGCTCCCTTTCTGTCCTTGCATCCTGAACTTGCACATATACATGGTTTACACAGCAAAGTGCTGGATTAATATTGGAAACCAGCAGGGTCTTGCTAAATCTTCTGAATTAGACAGACACCAATTGCAGAAAGATGACAAGACGAGCATTGGTTATATAAATAGGGAGAGGAAAAGTACAGAATAACAAACTAACAAAAACAAATATTACCATTCCAGATCTGTAGACCATATGTTCTCGCATTAGTCATCTGAGAACTAATCTTATTTGTGATAGGAAGGACCATACGTGGGAACCATTAGGAACTGAGTATAGATGTCATTCCGGGTACTTAATGCACAGGTAATGTATCCCATTATTAGAACTGCACACTAACATGCTTCTTTTTGGTCCTCTGTCTTTCCCAGAGTTCTAGAGCAACATGAAGATCTCCCCTTAAGACATATGATGTTTCACACATACACATCTGATCCCTTTTTAATTAATTTGTCACATAAAGCCACTCCTGGTGACACAATTGCCACTCACCCTTAGCCAGTTTATTTAGGAGTGGGCAGGAGGGGGGAGAATGAAACCATTTCATGCTGTAAACCAGTGTTTTCAACCCTTTTGATTTGCAGACCCTTAAAAAATTTCAAATGGAGTTACAGAACCCTTTGGAAATCTTAGGGCATGGCTACACTGGAAACATCTAAGCACTGTCACGGAAACACTCCCATGGCAACACTTTGAAGTGGGAGTGTGTTCGCATGTGAGTGCTGGGAGAGAGCTCTCCGAGCGCTGCTGGTAATCCACCTCTACGAGGGGATTAGCTCCGAGCACTGGGAACACAGCTCCCAGCGCTCAGAGCCTGTCCACACTAGCACTTTAAAGTGCTCAGACTTGCGGCGCTCAGGAGGGTGACTTTTCACCCCCCACCCCCCGAGCCAGCAAGCCAGAGTTCTATAAAATATAAGTGTAGCCAAGTCCTTAGACATAGTCTGTGGACCCCCGGGGTCTGCAGATCACAGATTGAAAACCAGTTCTGTAGACCGTCTTTTGCCCAAAGCTGAAAGTTTTCCCTTCTCTGTGTAAATGTAGTTTCAGCCAGCAGAGGGTAGCCTTCCAATGAGGAGAATAAGAAGCTAAGCGTGTTGGAACGGTACATGTGCCCAGAAAACGTTTCAAAAGAATGAATCACATCTGTGCCTACTATGAATTTTTTTAAAGCGGGCTTTACAGCAATTAATGCATTTGTGTAAAGCTTCCTGTAATTTTTCTCTGTCTTCAGTGCTGCCTGATCCCATTGTGAGTTTATTGGATGTAAAGGTTGTTTCATCAGCTACTATTCTGTTATCTCAATTCTTATCAAAACATAAATAAGGCACTAAAGAAAAAAATTTAAAGCCTCTGTGTCAGATTAGTAACCAAAACTGATACAGAGTGGGACACTTGTTTCAGGCTGTGTAATGTATCCAGATAATAAATTGCCATTGTTTCACTGTTAAAACCTAAGAAATTCAGGTAGGTATATATCTAAACAAACTTATTCTGATGTACAGTAAGTAAAACAAATTTTGTACAATTTAACACGGGATGCAAACCACTGCATGTCATTTCTTTCCATATGGGGGAATCACCTTAAAAAGTTGTCTGAGGGAAATATGAGTCTATTTTTTAAAGCTAGTGGATGTTCCCTAATGCAGAAACCAAATTAGGCACCATGCCAAATTTATTCCAAGGGAACCTACTATTTACCCCTTCATTTCTAGATTTAAAGAAAATAAATAACAGGCAGGATATTTCTGTGCCATATTGCCCTTGAACTACATTCAAATAATGATTATTTTGCAAATCTTGCTCAAAGATGTCAGAAAACACTGATTACTGTAACATATTTTTAGCTCATTGGTGAGAATACTGTTCTGTAATGTACAACTGTTTATACTGTAGAAACTACTGTTCTGTTTTTATTGAATTCTAAGACAGACAATGCAGGTGATGTCATATCTTTTACTAAACCAGTTTCTGACCAACTTTCAAGCTCTTCCTCAGGTCTAGAGAAGGTAACCAGAGTGTCCAACAAATGACATTACCTTACCTACCTTTGTCTCTCTCATATTCTGGGACCAACATGGCTACTATAACACTTTAGTGAATTATGTCAGAAGGGATGCACACTCTTTTACTCAATACAAAATATTGCTCTGCTATGCAGGATAGGAACCCCCAGAAAGTGTTTTGTACATGATCAAGTATGATAATGGCACCACAATTGCTTTGGGAATGGAATCACTGACTACTACTCTGGGGCTTCCCACGCTACTAGTATACTTGCAGACACATTTTCCTGTCTGCAACAGACAGTCATGCCTTAAAAAAATGCTGGGGAAAGAGAACTGCCTTGTTCGGAGTGTACATGAATCATCCTCTAATAAGCAAGTACATTTTTGGAAGAGTTCTGCATTCAGGGGTGGTACTCGTAACAGACTGTAAAATGAAAATAAATCCTGGAACATACAGTATGAAATCCTATGACCAGACTCGTCTCCATTACATTTTGAAATGAAGAACGTTTTTCCATAGGGTTGTCACAAAAAAACTAACCCAAACCTACCTCAATCCAAATGAGAGAAATGAACCAAATTACTGTTACCACTGTGCCAAAATCCTCAGCTGCTTTTCTTCGTCATGAAACTTGTTAAAACACAGAACTAACCGAGCACCAGTTTAAGAGCTACCAAAGCCCTCAGCGCAATTAAAACATAGAAAGAAATAGAGCCATATTTATATTTTTACCAATTAGTTCAATTTCTTTAGAAGATTTTTCTGCCTGCCTCCCCACCCACTCCCATCCATTTTTTTCCCTTGCTATAAAATAGTTTTGGTTTTCAGGATCACAGGTTATGGACCATTCTTTAAATTAGCAAATTGTAAGTGATGATACACATGGTCACTGATATTAACCCATCTGAGCGATATACACTGTAATGTAGTGTGACAGGAGTTATTGTAGTCAACCAATGTTCCTTATGGCAGTGGTTCTCAGCCAGGGGTATATGTACCCCTGGGGTACACAGAGGTCTTCTACGGTGCACATCTGCTCATCTAGATAGTTGCTTAGTTTTACAACCAGGCTACATAAAAAGCACTAACCAAGTCAGTACAAACTAAAAGTTCATACAATGACTCATTTATACTGCTCTATATACTATCCACTGAAATGAGAGTACATTATTTATATTCCAGCTGATTTATTTTATAATTATATGATACAAATAAGAAAGTAAGCAATTGTTCAGTACTAGTGTGCTGTGACACTTTTGTATTTGTATGACTGATTTTGTAAGCAAATAGCTTTTAAGTGAGGTGAAATTTGGGGGTGCGTAAGACAAATCACACTCCTGCAAAAGATACAGTATTCTGGAAAGGTTGAGAGCCACTGCCCTATGGGACATTACAAAGCAGATCTCCACTCAAACTATCACCCACCCTCAGAACAAGACTGAATGTCCCCAATTGTAGCAATAGCCTAAAATACAAGTAATTTAATATCTTTCTTTAACAAAAAATGGCTTATCAATAGCCCTGCAGCCATTCAGTGCAGAGCTCAGCACCACAACTCCTTACCTAGAAAACTTGCTCTAGCTGCTGCCTATTGTGAATGTCTCCTGGGTGTTACCCAGTGTGAAATAAAGCAAACATGATTTTTTATCAGCTATTTTCTCATAAGATGCTCTGCCAATTCCTGTCTGTATTTCAAAATGATGTAATTTGCACAATGTCAGTTCTACTCGGCCTGTTTTTTCTTCTATTTAAAAATTAACAACTAATGATGAATGATTATAGCTTGAAATAGAAGTGTTTGCATCCAGCAAATGCTGATTCTATAGTTTCAGGAGTTAGGTTATTTCAGTTCACAATCAGAATCCAAGACGAAACATTATTCTACTTTTTGTTTGCCAGATATATTTTTGGGGGAGAGGGTTGGCCAGGGTGTGTTCACATTCACGTTGATAAGAGTTAAACATTAATGTCTACCCAAAGAAATTGCCTTACGCTTCCTAAAAATGTGTGAACAAAACTGAGGGCAGGCAAAATCAGTGGAGGAAAAATAGCTGTCATGAAATAATTCTCTGGATTCTATTTAATTTACTGGCTAGTTTCTTTCTGATAACTAGTGCCAATGATTTCATTCTTCCAAAATAAATAAATAAACTGCAGCAGGCTAAAGGTCCCAATACTGTTTCTCAATTAGGAAATGTGATATTGACTTTGGATTCCGCATCTTCTAGCCTGAAATTACTCTTCTATTTTGTCCGTATCAACTATGTCTGATGATTAGATCTCGGTGCGATTTTGTACTTGTATCTTTCTCAGCACAAAAACTCTTTTAACCGAGTAAAGAGACAGCTAGTAATACTTTTAACACATCTTATCTAGGCAGCTTGGTTATCCTCATTCCAATACCCTTTGTCCACCCCCCGGCTAATACTGATCTATGGTTCAGTGATCTGCTGAAGGAATTTGCATTTTTTTTTTTTTGGTAGCAGACTGTTTACAGCTTGCAAAAGTTATAGACCCAACGACTCCCCCCTTACAAATGTCAGCATCCCCAGCCCCAGAAGGAATTGTCCCCTTCTAGCTTTGTGCGGAGCATATGCCAGCCAGGTCGGTTTACACTCCGCACGCCTTTCCAGCATCGCTTTACGTACTTACCACCTCCTCACATGCAAGGCTCAGTCAGGTTTACAGCTAAGTGCCCTTCTGAGCAAGATCAGGCAGGTGAAGGGTCTGGTCCCATAACTCCAGGCTGCCCTGCTGCCTTCTGACGGAATCTCTCGCTGACTCAGCCCTGCCTCCTCCTCTCAGCCCCTCAGTGAAATGCTCAGGTCCCTACACACCCTTGAGGGTTTCCCGTTGCATTGCCCTTGCGATCCCCAACGCACAACGCCCCTGCCTTGGCTAGGAAGCTCCCGAGCGGCGGGACGGGACGAGGCAGCTCAGTCCTCCTTGCAGGTGTCACCCTAGAGCCCTCCGGCTCCTGCGCCTGCTACCAAAACTTTCCTGCCAGCAGCAAGGGGCGGCTCGGCAGCGCAGGCGCCGCGGGACCCAACCCACCCGCGCTCCGGATTGCTGGAGCGAGCGGGAGGCCGGCCCGGTGCTGCAGATCCACGGCCCCGCCCCCCGCGCAGCACCCCCACTCCGGCACATCCCCTCCCCCCCCTCCCCGCTTCTGTGCGCACTCGCTGCACAAAGAGGAACCAGCGGCCGCCTGGAGAATTGCAAAGAGCAAAGTGCCCCCCGCTTCCAAGCGGGGATTTCTGCGGCCCACATCATAGCATAGCAGGGTTGGAAGGGACCTCAGGAGGTCATCTAGTCCACCCCCCTGCTCAAAGCAAGACCAATCCCTATTTTTGCCCCCTATCCCTAAATGGCCCCCCTCAAGGATTGAACTCACAGTGCAGACCAATGCTCAAACTACTGAGCTATCCCTCCCCCCAAACCCAGATCTTCTACCCACCCGCCTCCCACGGTTCCTTTCCAGCCAATGCCTCATCTGCTTCGGGTTATTTTCCTGCTCTGGTTTCGCTGTTTGAAAAGCGGATCATAAAGCTCGTCTCGGTCCTCTGCTTGGAGCTCTGTGTGGGGTGGTGTACAAGGTGCCACCTCCCACATCTATGGTGGCGTTACCACTGAGCTTGTCACTGCCATCTGTGAAGAGACAGAGCTTTGGCTGACATGTAAAAAGGCAAAAGCGACAAAGAGTCTTGTAGCACCTTATAGACTAACAGATTTTAGGGATCGTGAGCTTTCGTGGGCTAAGACCCACTTCATCAGAGGAATAAAAGGGCAGGGATCCTTCCCTGAGAAGTTTATGATCTTAATCAGATGAATAAAATAGATGGGGAAACAGCTGGCTCCCCCTAACTAACCCACTCTCCGAATTTCACACTGAATTCTGCAGGTATGGTCTAAAGCAGGGGTAGGCAACCTATGGCAAGCTTGCCAAAGGCAGCACACAAGCTAATTTTCAGTGGCACTCACACTGCCCGGGTCCTGGCCACTGGTCCCAGGGGGCTATACTGCTGGCCTGGGGTAATGGCATCTGGCCCCCTGACAACTGAGGTTCTGTCCACTGGCTCCACTCAGCCCAGTGCCGGCCCCAGGTCCCAGCCACTGGTCTGGCGGGCTTTGCTGCCAGCCTGGGATCTGGGCCCGGGGCTCTGCAGCCACCGGAAGCTCCGGCCCTCTGGCCCCAGCCTAAGGCAGAGAGGGGTGAGGACAAGGGCAAGAGGGAGCACAGCTCAGCACCCCCACCTTAAAAATTGTTCCAGTACCACTGCACTGGGATATTTTTAAGTCCTGATTTGCTGCTTACATCACTATCACGCCACAGGGAACAGAGCATGGCGTTTGACCTTGAGATTAGAATGTACATGGAAGCACTGAAATCAGAATTTTCTGACATTTCAAGATTTCCAGAGATTTGGCCAATGCTTTCTTTTCTAATTAAACCTGAAAAGTTCAATGAAAGCGACTTGGATTTGGATTTGTCTGTAGTTCTGTGGATGGGTGTTGAAGATTTCGAAATGCAGCTCATTCAGTTAAGAAGCTCAGAATTGTGGGCATCAGAGTTTGGAGATCTGCAGAGAGCACTTGAAGCTACCGAGAAAGCGATCATGGAGCCTCTATTCTGACCTGCTGGGTGTCCCAGTGAGTGAAATTTAACTGATTGAAGAAAATTGTGTTTGCAATGCTTTCAGCATTTGGATCCACATACCTGTATGAACAGGTATTTTCACACATGAAATCTGTCCTCTGTCCCTCTCGGAGCCGGTTAACAACTGATCACTCAGAAGCCTGTGTGCACCTTAAAGTACCCAAATACATGGCACACATTGGAAAACTCAGCAAGGAAAAGCAAGGGCAAGGATCATACTAAACTGATAAGATCTGCATTTTAATTTAATTTTAATGAAGCTTCTTAAACATTTTAAAAATCTTATTTACATACAATAGTTTAGTTATATATAGACTTATAGAAACAGAGCTTCTAAAAACGTTAAAATGTATTCCTGACATGCAAAACCTTAAATTAGAGTGACGAAATGAAGACTTGGCACACCACTTTTGAAAGATTGCTTACCGTGGTCTAACGCACAACCTATGTGCTATCATGCTTGAAATGGGCCATCCTGATTATCACTATAAAAGTTTTTTTTCTCCTGCTGTTAATAGTTCATCTTAATTGATTAAGCCACTTAAAGTAGGTATGGCAACTTCCACCTTTTCATGTTCTCTGTGTATGTGTGTGTGTGTGTGTATGTAATCTTTCCACTGTATGTTCTACTCTATCTGATGAAGTGGGTTCTAGCCCACGAAAGCTTATGCCCAAATAAACTGGTTAGTTTCTTAAGGTGCCACAAGTACTCCTCAACTTACAATAGTGAGTCTGCAGTGTTTGTGGCTGTTAGTGTACAATCATTAGTGTACGATTGCTTAATAAAAGATGTTACAAATGATACTTATAGGCCTTAACTTCTTATCTTGCAGGAGTCAGCTGGCCAGTTCAAAGTAAAGGCAGAATGGGCAGGTACTCACACTAATAAAGGCTGTGGGACCAGACCTTAAGGTGTAAGTATGAATTTTATGGGAGAAATTCTGACTCCACTGACGTCAATGGGAGTCTGTCCATTGCCTTCAGTGGGACCAGGATTTCTCCTTTTGTACAAATTTTACTTATTCAGTTTAATAAGGGAGGTTCTGACTCGGGGTGGGCAAACGTTTTGGCCTGAGGGTCACATCAGGGTATGGTGGATGGGCCACGAATGCTCACGAAATTAGGGGTAGGAATGTGGGAGGGGGTGAGGGCTTTGGCTGGGGGTCCAGGGGACAGAAATGAGGAGTTCAGGGTGCGGCGGGGGGGAAGGGCTCCGGGATGGGGCTGGGGATGAGGGGTTTGGGGTGCAAGAGTGGGCTCCTGCTGGGACCAAGGGGTTCAGAGGGTGGGAGGGAGATCGGAGCTCAGGCAGAGGGTTGGGGTACAGGGGAGCAGTGTGAGGGTTGTGACTAGGGGGCTGGGGATGAGGGGCTTGGGGTATAAGAGGGGGCTCTGGGCTGGGATCCAGGGGTTCAGGGAGCAGAAGGGGGATCACAGCTGTGGCAGGGGATTGGAGTGTGTGGAGCGGGTTTCAGGGGTACAGGCTCCAGATGGTGCTTACCACAAGTAGCTCCTGGAAGCATGTCCCTCCTCCATCTCCGATGGGGAACCACGACCAATGACAGCTGCAGGGCAGAGACTGCAGACGGGGCAGCACACAGAGACACCTGGCCACGCCTCCCTGTACTACATAGGAGCTGGAGGGGGAACATGCCGGCTGCTTCCTGAGAGTTGCATGGAGCGGGGCAAGCCCCCAACCCTGCTCCCCGGCTGGAGTGCCGGAGCAGGGTTAACCCCCGACCCTGCTCCCCAGCAGGAGCTAAGGGCTGGATTAAATGGTCTGATGGGCTGGATATGGCCTGTGGGCCGTAGTTTGCCGACCCCTGTTCTGACAGGTGAATGCTTTCCCACACATGTGACCTTACACACTGAAGTAGTGAAGTAGTGAAGGGTGTTCAGGAAGGAGTCGGACAGGCAGGGCAGAAAAGTTGGGGGAGTTGCGTTGTATGTAAGAGAGCAGTATGACTGCCCAGAGCTCCAGTATGAAACCTGAGAGTCTCTGGATTAAGTTTAGAATCAGAGGGGTAGCCATGTTAGTCTGGATCTGCAAAAGCGACAAAGAGTCTTGTAGCACCTTTTGGGGCTTGTCTTCACTAGAGCCAGGAGAGATCAATCTTATGGCAATCGATTTATCACGTCTCGTCAAGACATGATAAATTGATCGCCAGCAGCGCCCCCGTCGACTCCGTAACTCCAGCTCACCAAAAGGCGCAAGCTGGAGTCGACAGGGGACCGATGACGACGACCGCCGCCGCCGTGAGGACAGCAGGTAAGTCAGCTGTAGATACGCCGATTTCAGCTACGTTATTAACATAGCTGAAATTGTGTATCTACAGTCGATCCCCCGCCCTAGTGAGGACCAGCCCATAGACTGACAGATTAAGTTTAGAAGTGTGAGCAACAAGGGTGATGTCGTGGTGGGAGTCTGCTACAGACCACCAGACCAGGGGGATGAGGTGGACAAGGTTTTCTTCTGCAACTAACAGAAGTTACTAGGTCACAGTCCCTGGTTCTCATGGGGGACTTCAATCACCCCAATATCTGCTGGGAAAGCAATATAGTGGTGCACAGACAATACAGAAAGTTTTTGGCAAGTGTAGGGGACCATTTCCTGGTTCAAGTGCTGGAGGAACCAACTAGGGGATGAGCTCTTCTTGGCCTGCTACTCACAAACAGGGAAGTAATAGTAGGGGAAGCAAAAGTGGATGGGAACCTGGGAGGCAATGACCATGAGATGGTCGAGTTCAGAATCCTGATACAAGGAAGAAAGTAGAGCAGCAAAATATAGACCCTGGACTTCAGAAAAGCAGACTTTGACTCCCTCAGGGAACTGATGGGCAAGGTACCCTGGAAGAATAACATGAGGGGGAAAGGAGTCCAAGAAAGCTGGCTATATTTTAAAGAATCCTTATTGCGGTTGCAGGAACAAACATTCCAATGTGTAGAAAGAATAGTACGTATGGCAGGTGACCAATCTTGGCTTAACAGTGAAATCCTTGCTGATCTTAAACACAAAAAAGAAGCTTACAAGAAGAGGAAGATTGGACAAATGACTAGGGAGGGGTATAAAAATATTGCTCGGGCATGCAGGAGTGAAATTAGAAAGGCCAAATCACACTTGGAGTTGCAGCTAGCAGGAGATGTTAGGAGTAACAAGAAGGGTTTCTTCAGGTATGTTAGCAACAAGAAGAAAGTCAAGGAAAGTGTTGGCCCCTTGCTGAATGAGGGAAGCAACCTAATGACAGAGAATGTGGAGAAAACTAATGCTTTTTTTACCTGTCTTCACAGACAAGGTCAGCTCCCAGACTACTGCACCGTGGAATACGCTATGGGGAGGAGGTGACCAGCCCTCTGTGGAGAAAGAAGTGGTTCAGGACTATTTAGAAAAGCTGGACAAGCACAAGTCTGTGGGGCCAGATGCACTGCATCTAAGGGTGTTAAATAAGTTGCCCAATGTGATTGCAGAGCCATTGGCCATTATCTTTGAAAACTCATGGAAATTGGGGGAGGTTCCGGGAGTGAAAAAAAGTTTATTTAGTGCCCATCTTTAAAAAGGGAAGAAGGAAGATCCAAGGAACTACAGGCCAATAATCCTCACCTCAGTCACGGGAAAAATCATGGAGCAGGTCCTCAAGGAATCAATTCTGAAGCACTTAACAGCGAGGAACGTGAGCAGGAACAGTCAGCATGGATTCACCAAGGGCAAGTCATGCCTGACTAACCTAATTGCCTTCTATGAGGAGATAACTGGCTCTGTGGATATGGGGAAAGTACTGAGTGTGTTATTCCTTGACTTTAGCAAACTTTTGATACGGTCTCCCACAGTATTCTTGCCAGCAAGTTAAAGTATAGGCTGGATGAATGGACTATAAGGTGAACAGAAAACTGGCTAGATGTTGGGCTCAACAGGTAGTGATCAATGATCTAGTTGGCAGCCAGTATCAAGTGGAGTGCCCCAAGGGTCGGTCCTGTGGCCAGTTTTATTCAATATCTTTATCAATGATCTGGAGGTTGGCATGGACTGCACCCTCAGCAAGTTTGCAGATGACACTAAACTGGGAGGAGTGGTAGATATTCTGGAGGGTAGGGATAGGATACAGAGGGACCTAGGCAAATTAGAGGACTGGGCCAAAAGAAATCTGATGAGGTTCAGCAAGGACAAGTGCAGAGTCCTGCACTTAGGAAGGAAGAATCTCATGCACTGCTACTGACTAGGGATCAAATGGCTAGGCAGCAGTTCTGCAGAAAAGGATCAAGAGGTTACAGTGGATGAGAAGCTGGATATGAGTCAACAGTCAACAGTTGCCAAGAAGGCTACTGGCATTTAGGGTTGTTTAAGTAGGGGTATTTCCAGCAGATCAAGGGACATGATCATTCCCCTCTATTCAGCATTGGTGAGGTCTCATCTGGAGTACTGTGTCCAGTTTTGGGCCCCACACTACAAGAAGGATGTGGAAAAATTGGAAAGAGTCCAGAGGAGGGCAACAAAAATGATTAGGGGGCTGGAGCACATGACTTACGAGGAGAGGCTGAGGGAACTGGGATTGTTTAGTCTGCAGAAGAGTGAGGGGGGATTTGGTAGCTGCTTTCAGCTACCTGAAAGGGGGTTCCAAAGAGGATGGAGCTAGACTGTTCTCAGTGGTAGCAGATGACAGAACAAGGAGTAATGGTCTCAAGTTGCAGAGGGGGAGGTTTAGGTTGGATATTAGGAAACACTTTTTCACTAGGAGGGTGGTGAAGTGCTAGAATGGATTACTTAGGGAGGTGGTGGAATCTCCTTCCCTAGAGGTTTTTAAGGTCAAGCTGGACAAAGCCCTGACTGGGATGATTTAGTTGGGGATTGGTCCTGCTTAAGCAGGGGGTTGGACTAGATGACCTCCTGACATCCCTTCCAACCCTGAGATTCTATGATTCTATGACATCAGTGGGGCTCTTCATGTGTTTTAATTTGCTCACATGCATATTTGCAGGATGAGTTCAAACGCATATTGTCACACAGCTCTGCAGTGTATCCCCACAGCTATTGCCACATCATGCAAATATATGATTATAATTATTTGTATGATATATTATGTCTATATTTATTTTTAATTGCCCATCTTTGTTGAATCTATATAATGATATCTGGCAGGATAAGAAAAGAAGAACCAGGAAGAATAGATACAAACACAGATGCAAAAATCCTGCAGATTTGTGGGGGAAATCGCTGTTGTTTTTGCCAGAATTCCCTGCTGATTTCCATTAGCCCATGCAATAAGTATAAATTCATCAGGAATCAATTTGTGTGCTGATTTGAGCCTTCTCTCTAATCCTAACTTTACAAAGAACTAATAAAGCTTGAAATGCAGAGAAAACTGTACTAAATAACTGAATAGGTTGCTTTTCCATGTAAATACTCTTAGGAGCGGAGATGGTGCTGGAACCTCAGTTCAAGGAATATACAGGTACTTTTTGCTTTAATTTATTTTGACTTTGTATTGTTAAAAAAGCACCAATCCCAGATTGGTGTGAGTTGAACTGAGAGTACAGTGATTGTCTGGTTTCACCCCTTGGTTGTTATTAGGGAAGTTAGTGCACTGGATGAGGGTCACCTTCAAACAGAACCCCAGCCTCTCGAAGCTCATCATCCCACAAACCAGGACATACCAACTCAAAGCGGCACCAGTCCCTGCCAGAACAACAGCCTCAAAACCTGCAGACATATCTCCACTGCTATTGTGATCAACACTCCCCACAAGACACCTTTCAAGATCTCTGGGTCCCACACATGCCCATCACAACGTGTGGTGTATCTCATCCAATGCACCACAATCTCTAATAGCCTGGGGCCAACAGAGCTACAAAAACACTGCATATGAAGTTCAAACTGCCATTCCCAACTGCCATGGAACCTTCAGTCCTCAGCATTCCACCAACTGCTCCCCAAATCCCATTCCTCTGTAAGGTGTTCCCTCAGCTGACCCCAGGGCTAGCTGGTACAGCCTTCAGGCAGGTTAATGAGCCCAGATGGGCTGCTGCAGAATTGACTGATTGGCCAGCCCACCCAATGAGCTGAAAGGAGCCAACAGGTCCACGTTTAAGCTCAGCAGCAGCAGTAGGTTGCTGGCTGCTCAGTGCTTATGTTTGCAATTGCAATCACTTCTGTGCTTTCCTTGTTCCTGTATTGCTCCAATATGATCCTGCCCTGTTCTGGTCCTGTGCCAGTCCTCTCA